>ML795160.1:529662-541156 GCA_009831015.1 Picea engelmannii
TAAGTACATCATCCTTTTTCTCTTGTCCATTCAATATTTTAGAACTAGGGAAAGAGTAGTATTCTGTCACAGTTTGTTCCAGATCCAGGTGGATCTGGGGAGATTGGTCTGTGTCCGCACTCACGAATTTATCCTTGAACAGCAGGATTTGCCAACATTCCAAAGGAAGAAAGCAAAATGCAGGTTTTTATCAACCATTACCCATACCTGAGAGGCCATGGGATGAAATCAGCATGGATTTCATACTGGGATTGCCAAGGACACAAAGAGGTGTTGATTCAATCTTTGTGGTAGTGGATAGGTTTTCCAAGATGGCACATTTTATCCCATGTCAGAAAACCAGTGACGTGACTCATATCGCGAACCTGTTTTTCAAAGAAGTCATTCGACTTCACAGCCTACCGAAAAGCATAGTTTCGGATAGAGACACGAAGTTCATAGGGCATTTTTGGAGGACCTTATGGAAGAAGCTGGGAACTAATTTGATGTTTAGTTCTGCGTACCATCCTCGGACGGATGGACAAACAGAGGTCGTGAACAGGAGTCTGGGAGACTTACTGAGAAGCTTGGTGACAGAGCACCACAACAGCTGGGACAATATATTGCTGCAGGCAGAATTTGCGTACAACGACTCAGTGAACAGGAGCACAGACAAAAGTCCATTTCAGATTGTATATGGCACGTAGCTGAGAGGAGTTTCTTAGCTGAGGGATTCAGAACAGACTATGACTAGGAGCGCTAGTGCAGAAGAATTCACAGAGGCAATGAAAGAACTTCACAGCCAGGTGAAGGAGCGATTGTAGATTTCAAGTCAGGAGTATAAGTGCAGAGTTGATCAGCGAAAGAGACAACTTCAGTTTGAAGTTGGTGATCTGGTTCTGGCACATTTGAGAAAGGAAAGGTTCCCGAGAGGAATGTATAATAAGCTGAAGATGAAGAAAATCAGGCCATGCAAGGTCTTGAGAAAATTTGGGACAAACGCTTATGAGATTGAATTATCGGATGGAATTGGAATATCTCTGATATTCAATGTCTCGGATTTGTACCCGTATAAGCCTGAAGAAGCAGGAAATGAGAAACCAGTGATTCAGTGGACGAAGCAGATGCCAGTTGCAGAGAAGCCACAGATGGAGTGCATACTGGACAAGAGAGTAGGCAAAAGGACCAGAAGAAAAGAATACTTCGAGTATCTGGTCAAGTGGAAGAACCATTCAGTAGAAGATGCCAGCTGGGAGAGCGAAGCAGAGATACAGAAGCATGGACAGATCATGCATGAGCTCATGGACAGGAGCCATGAAATATTTTTAAGCGAGGGAGTATGATGCAGGAGCATCTCCCACAACAAGCGAGCCAGCGCGGAAAGCAAGAGACAATTGGACAAGCCAACCAACATTTTTGAATATTTCCCTTGAAGTTGATGCGCCAAACTTTAAATGTAATAATTTAATGAGACGCACTTGTATATTGTAAATGGACCTTGAGTGGATTGCTCTCGTCCTTAGGTAGATGGAGGCATTTATGCTAATAAATGTATGTAGGTAGAATTTAATTCTAGATTTGATAGCTTTAGAGTGCAAGAGGGAAGCGGGATATAGACACCCTCATTGTACATTGTAAAATTATCAAGGAAGAGAATAGAGAGGAACAAAGAGAGCTGTGTAGCAGACTCCATGTACAGATCTTGAATTAATAGAAGGAAATTGATTCAGACTCATGGTGTTCATATTCTCTGTGTATGCATCTTTGAATGTTATGCTCATGAATGTTTATTTCCTGCCATGCATTTGTTGTTATGCTGTGTATATGATTTCATGTTTGAATTGAAGTCTGGAAGGGAAGGGAATTAGTTTCAATTGTTTCTCTATCTGAGTGAGAATTCCTGCAAGGAGTGCAGTTGAAGTGTCCACAAGGAGTGCGTTGACAGAGGCTCAGATAGTTTAACCTTTGTTTCTATTTTCAGAAGTGCAGTTAAGCAAAGGAGCCATGCAAGGAGTGTGCAGGCTAAGTTAAGACTCAGGGTTGCGATTCTGAGCAGACGAATTGAAGACTGTTGTTGCAAGGAGTGCGCAGAGTCAAAAGACTTCAACACTTAGACGTGGTTGAAGGTTGCCGCAGGGAGTGCGTGCAAGAGTTTCCTGAGGGACTTGAAGGTCGTGGTAAAGATCAGGAGGGAGAGGCCTTCAAATTTGTTGAAGGACAGCGCAGAGAATTTGTGCCTCGAAGGTTTGCAAAAACAAGCGTCACAAGTTAGCACGCAGGCAGACAAGTACGTGGAGGAATACATAGTCATTTCACAGAATTTCATCAGGAAGAACGGACAGTCGAAATTCTCCAAGGAAAATCCATGAATTTATGTGGACCGTAAGATCTCGCAGAGGTGCAAGGGAGATACGGTGTCATATTCTCTATAGGTTCAAAGCTCAGGAGGGGCAGAACCATTGATCAGGGCCACGAGGACCGTTGGATCTACACATATATCGTGTATCGAGGTATCGTAGATAGAAACTCCAAATTATTGCAACAGGAATCGCGATATTGCGATACGTGATATCCCGATAGTTGAAGGACAGTGTGTGGGCCACAGCGGAGTCGGCAAGTGGAGGACAGGTGGCACGAGCTATCGAAGTTTCATAGTGAGAAGCACTAAAACATTGAATTAGGATTCACGAAGTCGCGAACCCTGAATTCCCGATAGAGGTGACAGGACGGTTAAAGGTCAACTCGTACACGTGTCGGGTAATCGGCATATCGGGAGTAGGGAGTCAGTAAACCAAAGTGTTTGACATCGCGAGTAGCGAAATTGCGATAGGAGAAGCTCCGATAGGTAAGGGAAAGGTCAGCGTTGACTGAGGTGTCGGGTCTCGGCGATCCGAGAGTACAGCGTTCGATCATCGACCTCGCGAGGTCGCGAAGTCCGATCCTCCGAGTGCAGAGAGGGGATCGTGCAAAGAATTTTATGGGTGCAGATTTCCCGATAGGGAAAAAGAAGGACCGGTTAGTGTTCTTCGGGCCAAAGGAGGAGAAGATCCTGTAAGCGGGCGTGACTGAGGAGTGCATCTACGTCAATCAGTGTGTTCTTGCTCACATCTTCTTGCACTTAAATTCTCGTACAGTCTGTTGTTTTCACTATCTCTGCTATGTCCAGCTTATGTTCTTAATCTCTACATATTTCACGCTATGTTCATGTTGTCTCCTTGATCACATACAGTTCAACTTGTTTTACCGATAAACAACAACCTCTCTCTGTCACGACATTTTTCTTTTATTCCTGCTCTCATCATCCGTTACACTCTGCATCTCCAATGCTCAAGTCGGGAATCTAAAAAATGCTCAGGAATCCCGATTCCAACACTCAGGAACAATAATTCAACCGCTCAGGAACAATGATTCAGTTAGTGTAACTGAATCATAACTTATCAAGAAATCACAAGATGAAATAGCAACCCTTTGATCAGATTATGTTTGATCAGTGTCATTGGATTATACATGCAGAGGCCTTTTTTACTTTTCAATGCATAATCTCCAATGTAGAGCCTAGCAATGCTAGTGCCTTCCCCTATCTTTCGTTGATGTGACCTTGGGCGATGGCCTCACATGACCACGTGATTTTGGGTGTGAGATTGCAAGATACCAGATATATAAAATATGCAGAACATAAATGAAATGCTAGAAATAACAGAATAACAGTAAAATATCCAGCATAATCTTCACAATACACAGAAATGATATACGAAATAGCAACAGAAATAGCACTTGAATCAGATAGCAATGTTCACATGCCTCTTCGAGGGGGCAACCTCCAGTCGAGCAGTGCTCTGTTACAATAATATCCCCACTAGGGTTCTCATACCCTCGACTCATATTTATACTAAAAAGAAGCATCTAGAGGAAGATCCTTCTAGAAGAGGAAGCTTCTATTAGGTCTTCTTACATCCGCCTTATTCTATTTTATTGAAAGGTCTTATTAATATTGACCTTTATTACATCCGAATACATTGATCTACCTACATGTGGGTTAGGACCTTAACAGATCCCTTTTCTCATTAGCCCCCTGTCGCATGTGACCTCGGGATATGTCCCTGTGTAAGTGAATGATTATGGGCGCGTCCAAGAGTGGTTTGGGATCAACTGCTTTTCTCCCCACAATCCACCTCCAGGTGCCACGTACCCTTTCTCCAAAACTATGGTTTCAATTGTGACCCATCCTTAACTTTTTAAATTTCACGCACCTTCAATCCTCGCAATGCGATGGGACCATCAATCTCACAATCTTGACGGTCCTCCTGAAATGACGGATCAGATCTAACCTTCTTAAATCAACGACTGTGATCTATTTCATGATATGGGCTCTGGGAGTTTCAAATCTCAAACCCTTCTTTCCTCTGCACGTCAATCTTCCCGAGTTGATGATCTGTGAACACCTATCCTTCTTAACTGATGGCTCAACCTCTACTTCAGGAATTTAACCTTTCAACCAAATCAATGGTTTTGCGGCCCCTTACTCGATTCAATGGTCGAGATATTCTTCACTACTTCAGGCTTCGGCGATTTCAATTCTCAACCTTCACGCTCTCCCAAAATGATTTTAGCCAAAGTCCACAGATTCCCGCCATGTGTCCTCCTCAAATCAATGGTCCTTGTTCACTTTGGGACTTCATCTTTTGGCAATTTCAAACCTTTCTCCTTCACCTTTTCCCATAGTGATGTCGCCCTCCTCAACCCGCGGATCGGAAGGTTACGTACACAGGATCGTTTTTCTCTCCTTGGCCCGAAGAGCTCTCAACAACTGCTCTCCTATTCCCATTTTGGGAAATCTGCACCCACAATAAACTTCAAGAAATCCCCCTTGTACTTCGAGAGATCGCACTTTTGCAAATCCGGTGGTCAAGCGCCTTGTCTCTCTATCTCCGAAACCCGAAAACCAATCAACGCTGACCCTTTCTCTCCCTGTTTTGGATTTCTCCTTATCGTGATTTCAGCAGTCGCGATGTCGAGCAACTCATGTCCTCGACTCCCAAATCCCAATTTACTGAACCTCTGATACGCTCTCAAGATTTGACTTTTCAACAACCCCTCTTTCCGTCGGGACTTTGAACTTCATGATTTCACGAATTCTAATGCAAAGGTTTCGGGACTTCACCCCACGAAACCTCAAAACAGTCAATGGAATTTGACTCCCACATCGATAGTGTGCCACCTATCCACCGGCTGATTCTATGGCCCACACAACCCTTTCATCCTTTGGGACTTTGCGTTTCATGATTTCATGAGTCATGTTGCCAAAAATCACAGGATTTCCACTTGTGAAAACCCGAAATAGAAGTTCACGGGTAAATCCAACGACTCATGTGGCTTGGATCTACGGCTCTACTCCTCCTGAACTTAGAACCTTTTGGAATACTTGTCGTAACTCCCCTGCTCTTTCGTGAGATCTAACAGCTCACGGGATTTCGCGAATTCTCCTCAGAGAATTCCAACCGTCCGTTCTTCCCTTGAAAACTTTTGCACGAACTAGACAAGGTATCTCTCCCCACAAACCTTGTCCTCCTACGGTCCCTCGTCACTACGCCTTCCTTCAAACTTTCAAGGTGCTTGGTCTCTTTCCTTCCTTCGGCCCCTTCGAAGGTTAAAATCCTTCTGATCTTTCCCATGAATTTGAGTCTTTCATAAAACTCCTGCTCACACTCCTTGCGGCAGACCTTCAAACACTTCCAAGTGTTGAACTCCCTTTCGACTCTGCGCACACCTGCAGCAGCAGTCTCTCAATACTCCGCTCAGGTCTGCGACTCTGAGACTCTACTCGGCCTTGCTCACTCCTTGCATGGCTCCTGTGCCTGATTGCACTTCTATGTGAATGAGAACAAAACTTACCCTATCTGAGCTTTCAGAGACAAACCTCTGAACCCTTTGTCAACGCACTCCTTGCAGACAATTCAACTGCACTCCTTGCAGGAACTCTTACTCAGATAGAGAAACAATTGAAACTCATTTCATTACCCTTTCCTCTCAGATTTCAAACATTCAACAAGAAATCATTCATACATAGCATAAAATCAATTTCATGACAGAAAGAGTAAAACATTCATGAGCATAACATTTAACATACATACACAGAGAACAGACACAACGCCATGAATTTGAATCAAATTTCTTTTCTTATTAATTCAAATCTTTGTACATGGGTGTCTTCAAATTACAGTTCTCCCTTCTCAGCTTTGTATGCTCTTGCTCATAATATTCATGCTTCTGTTACAATACACAATGAGGGTGTCTATATGCCATTTCCCTATTGCGCTCTAAAACTGTCTAATCTAACATTCAATTCTATCTACCTTCATTAACTACTATAAATGCCTTCTACCTACTGTCACATACCCACAACGACGTAATAAAATTTTCGTACTTCCTCAAGGAACAGAATCCCCAAAGTCCTACGGGGGTCTAGCATAAACTAGCTCTTCCCTGTTCACCTCTCTGTGATCGTGGGTTAGGACCACAGGCCAAACAAACCAGGCGCCTTTTCGTTTTTCGTGACTCAGCGATATCATTGAGTCCAATCTTGAAGGTAGAATGGCGAGGGGGCTTCGAAATGAAATCCTAGCTGTAGATCTGGGTGCATATATTTTGGCCATCCAAATCTACTCACCGCTTAACGACAAAGCACTAGCTCCCTTTCTTTAGTCCCTAGTTCGATAGAACCACTTACGCACCTAAATGCATGTGCCTTTCACAACTCGCGACCTTGCGAGTCGTGAGTCGAAGACCCTTGAATTTCCTTCATAATTCACCGATACCCGAGATCACGAGAAGGGTATAGCTTCCTTCTGTTAGCATCCTCTGCACATGACCACCGGCTAGCCTAAACTCTAGCTCCTCTCGCTATTCGTCACTTCGTGAGTTCAATGGTTGAACTCTCTATCCTCCCTTATGCGATCCTCCAAGACTTGAAAGTCAACAAAGGTTGACCTCCCCTTCGTACTACTCACAACTCGCCCTTTTCTCTAGTTGTAGCATCGAATATTGGCACCTTCCCCTCATGAACCCTCGAGAAGCAATATTTAATCTTCCCTCTTGTGTCTCGCTACTCGTGACTTCGTAAGTCCAAGTGTTGAGCTCTCATGCCCCTCTCCCGTGAATCCCCGAGACACGAGAAGTCAATAGATCATTGACTCCCTTCTCTAGGCGATGCGTGTCCACCCGTCAATCACGCGGGCCCTACCTTGAAGATTTTCCATGTTTCTCTCGTGCTCGGCGCTCGACACTTCGCTACTCACAACTTGGAGCATCCAACCTTTGGGCTCCTACTTTGCGAACCTCCGAGTTCACGATATCCTTGGATCTCTGCCACCTGTCCTCCTCAGATGGACGGCTCTGATCCTCTCGTGGATTTGCCACTCGCGACTTGGAGCATCCAACCGTTGGGCTCCTATCTTGCGAACCTCTGAGTTCAGGAGATTCCTGGATCTCTGCCACCTGTCCTCCTCGGATGGACAGCTCTGATCCTCTCGTGGCTTCGCCACTTGCGACTTGGAGCATCCAACCATTGGGCTCCTATCCTGTGAACCTCTGAGTTCACGAGATTCCTGGATCTCTGCCACCTGTCCTCCTCGAATGGACGGCTCTGATCCTCTTGTGGCTTCGCCACTCGCGACTTGGAGCATCCAACCGTTGGGCTCTTATATTGTGAACCTCCAAGTTCACGAGATCCCTATTTACAAGGCTTAACCCTCGTCTATCTACCTATAGATCTAATGACTGTCGGGTTTCCTAGCTAAGATCTGATGGTTCAGATCGATCTCGATGTCGCGCCCTTTCCTACTGCTCTTTGGACGTGGAAAAACCAACGGTCCATATGTTCTCATGGAGCCTGGGGGTCTATGATTCTGATTTCCTTGCTATTCACGAAGATAGAGGGAAAAGGGTTAAGGTAAATAGCGCCCTTGTTTGTTCCTTTGACTTAACGGTCGTGAATGACTGCAGATTCCTGACAGAATCTCATCCATGATCAACACTTATCCCTACGCTGCTACTTCGGGATTTTAAGAGGGTCATTCCTCTTCATATAGGGTTGTTAAGACTTGCACATTCAAGTCCTTTTTCCAGGTTCTTGGTAAACCTTTCCAAGGGGGAAAGTCTCTGTGAAGAGGTCTATTCCGGGGCTTTCCTAGAGACGGGCGAAGGCAAACAGCTTTCCCGAGAACGGGCTGGAAGCCTAACTTAGTTCAACCTAGCATACTTAGATTCATTTATCAACGTAAGTCATGCATGGCTTCCTCTGTCATAAGAATATATCTATATATTCCTATTAAAACTGCACAGACATTCTTACACTGAAAATCGTTCACAATTTCACAGTTCTATGAGCATATATTTATATATATCATTCTATGAATTTCAATACGCAACATGTAAAACACTTATCAGAAATAACACCAGAAGTGGGTGCGACTACTGAGAGGGGTGCTCATTTCCACCCAACCATAGGTGTAGCGACTCCCAACGGATTTAACACTAGCCACCCCCGAGCTGAGACCACGATACTCTGAGACTGCATCTATCTGTCTACCAATGACCAGGAGTGAAGGTTGCAATCCTTCCTCTCTAGTATCACTCACTCTGCGTAAAAATTTCCAGAGTTCCCCTCGCGTCTGCCCTTTCAATCGCCTCTGTCATACGCCTTATCCTCTCACGAGGTTGCGTGTGGCACGCTTACCCTCACGCCGATCAGGCCTAACTGATCTACGGATGGGCAGTTCACCATCCCATCCCTCATCAAGCCATCCGCCTACCAGTCTGTGAGGCATTGAATTTTAGGGCCAGCGAGCCGCTTTTGGTTCTCCAGGCTAGTGGAGTCCAAATACGGTATTTAATTCTCGGTGGAAGTTAACGCCACCTTTTCAGGGGCCTTCCACCGCCATCGTGGTCTCTTTTTCTGCACATCCCCTCTCAGCAGTCCTGTAATAAATTCAAAATATCATTCACATTTATGAGTTTGCCATAGTCCTTGGCCAGTCCAGTTATATTTACAAGCTGGGGGAAATAGTGTGTTACAATTCCCTCCCCCTTAAAAGGAACATCGTCCTCGATGTTCTTATCTACTAATATGAATTGCATGTACAGAAGTAAACAAAATCGGATATGCCAGTTTCATGGCATCTTCCATTTCCCATGTAGCCTCATCTGGGCCAAAATGTTTCCACTGCACCTTGACCTGTGCAATGGTTCTGTTCTGGAGCGGGGTTTCCTTTTTGTCCAGTATGCATTAGGGTTCTGGTAGAAATTCTCCCTCCGGTTCCACCTGGATCACAGACCAGTCAATTATATGATTAGCATCGTGTACATATTTCTTTAATAATGAAACATGGAAAACATTATGTGATTTTACTGTGGGAGGAAGTGCTAGCCGATAGGCTACAGGTCCCACTCTGTCTAGAACCTCAAAGGGTCCACAATACCGGGGTGCCAATTTGGCACAAGCTCCCATTTTTAGGGAACTCCTTCTGGGCTTAATTCTGAGATATACATGGTCTCACATTTTGAACTCTCTTGGAGTTATCTTTTGATCAGCATAACTTTTATGTCGGCTCTGAGCGATCTTCAGATTTTGTTTTATCTGAGTCACTTGTTGTTCCATCTCTTTCAACATATCGGGTCCAATAGAAATCATGTTTACAGGGTTACTCCAGCTGACTGGAGTATTACACGTCCTACCATAGAGGACCTCGAAGCGACTCATCTTTAAGGACGCTTGATAGCCGTTGTTGTAGGCAAATTCTACCAATGGCAGGTAGTCTTCCCATTTCCTGGGTTGATGCATTACATGCATCCTTAACATATCTTCTAATATCTGATTTACTCTTTCCGTCTATCCATTGGTTTGAGGGTGATAGGCGGTACTAAACAATAATTTGGTCTCTAAACCCGTCATCAGTGATTTCAAAAAATTTGAAGTAAATTTTGTATCTCTATCAGATATTATCTCTCTCGGCATGCCGTGCAGTCGAAACACCTCTTTCATGGATACCTGAGCGATATCTATCGCCTTGCAGGTCGATTTGACAGGGATGAAATGAGCAAACTTGCTCAGTTTATCCACCACCACCATAATGGCATCATTTTGTTTGGTTGAAGTCAGTAATCCAGTGATAAAATCCATGGAGATGGTTTCCCATTTCCATTCTGGGATGGGTAAGGGGTGTAATAGTCCTGTTGGGTGTCGATGTTCTACTTTAACCTGTTGGCACTCTATGCATTGGGCCAAATAATTGGCTATGTCTTTCTTCATTCCAGGCCAATAAAATTGTTTCCGAGTGGCAGTGATCATTTTCTGGTAGCCTGGGTGACCAATGTAGGGTCTTTTATGTAGTTCATCCATGATGAACCTCTTCAAGTCATCACAATTTGGAATGTACATTCTATCTCTGTGGGTGAGAATTCCTCCTTTGGTCATCTGATAGCCTTCATATTTTGCTCCAGCGGGTTCTTGTTGTAGGTACAGGGTCACATTTCGAACGAAGGGATCTATTTCTTGTGCCTTCTTGACTCTGTCCTTGACATCTGTCTCACAGGTACTCACTGCTGCCAAGTGAATCATTCTCATGCTTCTGCTAAGGGCATCGGCCACCCTATTCTCTTTCCCTTTAATGTGTTTGATTTCAAAATCAAATTCGCTAAGGAGGGCCATCCATCTAGCTTGTCCAGCATTGAGCTTTGGTTGGTCGAACAAATACCATAATCCACAGTGATCTGTCATAAGCACAAATTTTCTTCCCAAGAGGTAATGTCTCCACATTTTTAAGGCATGCACTATGGCAGCCAATTCTAGATCATGAGTCACATAGTTGACCTCATGTTCATTCAATTTTCGGGATTCATAGCAGATCACCTTTCCTTCCTGCATGAGGACTCCTCTGAGTCCTTCCTTATAGGCATCTGTGCACACAAGGAAGTCAGCTTCTGGGTCAACGATTTTCAACACGGGTGCATGGGTTAGTAAATGTTTCAAGGTTTGAAATATTTCTTCACATTGCTATGTCCACAGGAATTTTGTTCCCTTCTTCTGGAGGGCAGTGATTGGACAACCAATCTTGGAGAAATCTTTTATAAATCTCCTATAGTATCCCACCAATCCCATAAAGGATCTGATGTCTGAGACATCCTTTGGGGTGGGCCATTCCATGATAGACCTAATCTTGTCAGGATCTACTGCTACCCCTTCCTTGGACAGGACATGTCCCAAGTAGTGTATTTGCTTTTGAAATAAGTCACACTTGTTGAATTTAGCATAGAGTTTATGCTCTCTTAGCACTTGCAACACAAGTCTAAGATGTTCATCATGTTCTTCTCTATATTTAGAGTAGATTAATATGTCATCAATGAAAACTAGTACAAATTTATCTAAAAATTTACTGAGTACATTGTTCATTAAGCACATGAAAGTGGCAGGGGCATTGGTTAACCCAAATGGCACTACCACAAACTCATAGTGACCATA
>ML795160.1:541703-562229 GCA_009831015.1 Picea engelmannii
ATCATCGGGGCTTGGTTTAGCGCCTTCGATTATTTTCAGTACCTGTATTGCATATAGGGGACATCCCTTTCGGCAATACTTTCTCATTTGCAGGGCTGATATTTGTCTCACCGAGACCGGTTTTCGGATCCCTTGAAGGGTTACCCTTTTTCCTTCTTCGCCCACACATTCTAAGGTTTTATAGTAACATTCCAATTTGGCTTTATGGGCGGCTAGCCAGTCCATACCAATCAACAGGTCATAAGATCCCAGGGGTAATACATTAAGGGTTGCTTGGGTGGGGAATTCATCCAACATTAATTGGCAGGCTGGTATGGCCTCTACCACCTTCCTTTTGGTGCCAGTGGTTAACTGTACTAACCATGGCTTAGTTTGTTTTCGTGGTTGTAGCTTACACTTATCAATAGCTTTAGGGGCTATATAACTCAAATTTGAGCCAGGGTCAATCAAAATAGACACCAGATGGTTGAAAATCATACCTTCTATTTCCACCACTGAAGATTGGTGGTCAGCTTGGTTATTATCCAAGGCTGCATAGATCTGCGGCACACTCCTTGCCACATCATTGACCGTGGTAGCTTCCTGCATGTTATAAATTTTCCGACTGTTCTGTTGTCGGTGTGGACAGTCTCTCCAGAGATTCTCTCCTCCGCAATCCCAGCATTCCAAAGGTTTCCTCTTTGGGTTATCAGTCTTTACTGGTATAGGTCCAGAAGTTTTATTTCTGTCCGCCGAGGGAAAGTCCTGCTGGAGTACACTCCGGGTTGGAAAGTTCATTCTGTGGTTCTTCTTGTAGTTTTTCAATCCCGAGGATTTGCTCCCCTTTTTCTGAAATCTCGATCCACTCTTCTGTTTCCAGTCTCCACGAGACTCTGCCCGATGTCCATATTGTTCATGAAAATATGTTACTTTTTGAATAGTGTCTTCTAAGGTCTTTGGCTCATTGAATTCGATTCGGTTTTAGTATTCCTTGGGTAGCCAACTGATGAAGCGTTGTGCCTTCGCCTTCTCTTCTTTGATGTAGGGTACATATCTCATTAAGTTGAGGAATTTGTTGACATACTCCTCCATAGTAAGTTGTCCTAGTTTGAGTTCATAAAACTCTTTAGCCTTCTCGTTGAAATACCTTTCCAACGAATACTTCTTTCGGAAGTACTTTTGAAACTGTTTCCAAGACAGGTCCTCTTCGCGGACCCCTTTCATATTCTTAAGTTCTTCCCACCAGATGGAAGTCGTTCCATTCAGATTGAAAGTGGCCACTCGGGCCTTCAAGTTCTCTGAGAAATCATGGACTCTGAAATATTTCTTCAGTCCAAGTAGCCAAGCCTCGGCTTCCTCTCCCTTATTTATCTCACCATCGAAGGAGGGAGGTTTGGCCTTTTTGAATTCCTCAAATTTATGACTCTTGGAAGTCTTTTGCTTCTTTTGTTTCCTTTGAGAATAGGAATCGGTCCTACTACTGGAAGAACCTTCTGAATCACCAGCTTCCTTCTCAGTGGAATCGTCTGGCATTAGTCCTTTACCTCTGGGGTGGACCTTTCTAGATGTGCTTCTCTCAGTGTGGCCACTGACACGACCACGATTCTACATCTCAGGTTCATGCTGCATTTTTCGTTGTAGGTCGGATAAGCTCTGCAGTAGAACTGCATTAATTTCGGTTTGCTTTTCTTGTTCTTTCATCATCCTTTCATTATCGGCCTTGCAACTTTGCAATTTGACCATGAGACTCCTCATAGTCTTAGCTAGGCCTGGAGGGTTCCTATTTCTCTTCTTTCATCAGACTCTTCATCTCTGTTGTGGGAGCCTTCTCCCACCTCTTGGTGAGTCACCATTTTCTGCGTTTGTAGATTCCCGCGGTTGATCGTCCGCTTGAGTGAAAAGACAAACGTTGGCTGTTAGTCAAGAGTTAAATTCATTTTTATAAATTACACATAAATTAATAACTTCTTTCACTTGCATACACAGTCGGGTTCTCATTTTCCAAGTTTTTAATCCTGGACAAGGGAGTTAAGTCAGGGAGTTACTCCTCATAGAAGTGCTTCGAACGCGGTTTATGCGTGACTCGTGCATGAGCCCAATTAGGCCGAGTGTTTTAACCATGCTCTAATACCAATTTGTCACATACCCACTACGACGTAATAAAATTTTCGTTCTTCCTCAAGGAACAGAATCCCCAAATTCCTACGGGGGTCTAGCGTAAACTAGTTCTTCCCTGTTCACCTCCCTGTGATCGTGGGTTAGGACCACAAGCTAAACAAACCAGGCGCCTTTTCGTTTTTCGCGACTCAGCGATATCATTGAGTCCAATCTTGAAGGTAGAATGGCGAGGGAGCTTCGGAATGAAATCCTGGCCATAGATCTGGGCACGTAGATTTTGGTCGTCCAGATCTACTCGTCGCTTAACGACAAATAACTAGCTCCCTTTCTTTAGTCCCTAGTTCGATAGGACCACATACGCGCCTAAATGCAGGTGCCTTTCACAACTCACAACCTTGCGAGTCGTGAGTCGAAGACCCTTGAATTTCCTTCACAATTCACCGATACCCGAGATCACGAGAAGGGTATAGCTTCCTTCTGTCAGCGTCCTCTGCGCATGACCACCGGCTAGGCTAAACTCTAGCTCCTCTCGCTATTCGTTGCTTTGTGAGTTCAATGGTTGAACTCTCGATCCTCCCTTATGCGATCCTCTGAGACTTGAAAGTCAGCGAAGGTTGACCTACCCTTCGTACTACTCGTAACTCACCCTTTTCGTGAGTTGTAGCATCGAATCTTGGCACCTTCTCCTCACGAACCCTCGAGAAGCGATATTTAATCTTCCATCTTGCGTCTCACTACTCACGACTTCGTAAGTCCAAGTGTTGAGCTCTCATGCCCTTCTCCCGTGAATCCCCGAGACACGAGAAGTCAACGGAGCATTGACTCCATTCTCTAGGTGATGCGTGTCCACCCATCAATCACGCGGGCCCTACCTTGAAGTTTTGCCATGTTTCTCTCGTGCTCAACTCTCGGCACTTCGCTACTCTCAACTTGGAGCATCCAACCTTTGGGCTCCTACTTTGTGAACCTTTGAGTTCACGAGATCCTTGGATCTCTGCCACCTGTCCTCCTCGGATGGATGGCTCTGATCCTCTCGTGGCTTCACCACTCACGACTTGGAGCATCCAACCATTGGGCTCCTATCTTGTGAAACTCCAAGTTCACGAGATTCCTGGATCTCTACCACCTGTCCTCCTCATATGGATGGCTCTGATCCTCTCGTGGCTTCACCACTCACGACTTGGAGCATCCAACTGTTGGGCTCCTATCCTGCGAACCTCTGAGTTCATGAGATTCCTGGATATCTGCCACCTGTCCTCCTCGGATGGACGGCTCTGATCCTCTCATGGCTTCGCCACTCGCGACTTGGAGCATCCAACCGTTGGGCTCCTATCTTGCAAACCTCTGAGTTCACGAGATCTCTATTTACGAGGCTTAACCCTCGTCTATCTCCCTATAGATCTAATGACTGTCGGGTTTCCTAGCTAAGATCTGACGGTTCAGATCGATCCCGATGTCGTGCCCTTTCCTACTACTCTTTGGACATGGAAAAACCAATGGTCCAGATGTTCTCATGGAGCCTGGGGGTCTATGATTCTGATTTCCTTTCTATTCACGAAGAGAGAGGGAAAAGGGTTAAGGTAAATAGCGCCCTTGTTTGTTCCTTTGACTTAACGGTCGTGAATGACAACAGATTCCTGACAAAATCTCATCCATGATCAACATTTATCCCTATGCTGCTACTTCGAGATTTTAAGAGGGTCATTCCTCTTCATACAGGGTTGTTAAGACTTGCACATTCAAGTCCTTTTTCCAGGTTCTTGGTAAACCTTTCCAAGGGGGAAAGTATCTGTGAAGAGGTCTATTTCGGGGCTTTCCTGGAGACGGGTGAAGGCAAACAGCTTTCCCGAGAATGAGCTGAAAGCCTAACTTAGTTCAACCTAGGCATACTTAGATTCATTTATCAACATAAGTCATGCATGGCTTCCTCTATCATAAGCATATATCTATATATTCCTATTAAAACTGCACAGACGTTCTTACACTGAAATCGTTCACAATTTCACAATTCTATGAGCATATATTTATATATATATCATTCTATGAATTTCAAGACGCAACATGTAAAACACTTATCAGAAATAACACCAGAAGTGGGTGCGACTACTGAGAGGGGTGCTCATTTCCACCCAACCGTAGGCGTAGCAACTCCCAACGGATTTAACACTAGCCACCCCCGAGCTGAGACCACGATACTCTGAGACTGCATCTCTCTGTCTGCTAGTGACTAGGAGCGAAGGTTGCAATCCTTCCTCTCTGCTATCACTCACTCTGCGTAAAAACTGTCAGAGTTCCCCTCGCATCTACCCTTTCAATCGCCTCTGCCATACGCCTTATCCTCTCGCGAGGTTGCGTGTGGCACGATTACCCTCGCGTCGATCAGGCCTGACGGCTCTATGGATGGGCGGTTTACCATCCCATCCCTCATCAAGCCATCCTCCTACCAGTCTGTGAGGAATTGAATTTTAGGGCCAGCGAGCCGCTTTTGGTTCTCCGGGCCAGTGGAGTCCAAATACAGTATTTAATTCTCGGTGGAAGTTAACGCCACCTTTTCAAGGGCCTTCCACCGCCATCATGGTCTCTTTTTCTGCACATCCCCTCTCAGCAGTCCTACAATAAATTCAAAATATCATTCACATTTATGAGTTTGCCATAGTCCTTGGCCAGTCCAGTTATATTTACAAGCTAGGGGAAACAGGGTGTTACACCTACTAAGGACGAGAGCGGATCGCTCAAGGTCCGTTTACATTTTACAAGTGCGCTCCTCCTTGATTATCTCATTTAAGATTGGCGCATTCACTTCAAGATAATTTCAAAATTTGCGATGGGCGATTGTCCAGCTGTCCGTTGTCTCCGTGCTGGCTCGCTTGATATGCTCCTGCATCACATAGTAGTTTCACATGGAGTCAATGATCTATTGACACGTACCCTCCTGCACGATCAATGATCATAAGTGACTTCGGCCCTTTGGGACTTTAGGCTGATCGCTTCTTCATTCTCCTCCAGAGTGGTCACCTACTAAATAAGTCATAAATGGTGGAGACTGCTTGATGTCGGTTAACACTTCCACTTACATTGTCCTTCCACTGTACTAGATCAATGGTTGAGAATGCACTTGAAGTGATCTTCAGATCGGACGACTCATGTCCATTTCGAGACTTCGACGTTTGGGACTTCGGGACTTTAGGCATATGCTGGTGGTGAAACTCCCAAAGTAAAACTCTCAGAGTGACGTAACTTGATTACATCACTTGATGATGTGGCACGAGCCGAGTGTCTACCACGTGTCACTCAGATTTGTGATTTGCACATACTTGAAATGTCGATTTCAGCTTGACACTTGTCATTATTTGACTCTGTCATGTGTCTTTGTTGACAGGGGTGAGATGTCTAGGCAATGTAGTGGAGTGTGACATGTAGCGGGTAGTGGAGTGTGACATCGGAGCGTGGAGGTAGTATGTATGAGTTTTTTGGTGGTTTACTTGGAGGGGGGTTAGCCGGTAAGTTGTAATGAGCGAGGGGGGTCCGAGTTGATAGGAAGGTGACACGTATGAGGGTCCCACATGGGAAATACCACCAACTCAGACCCCCCCCCCCAATGGTTNGCCCTTTCAACCGTAGATCTGAGTGCTCGATTATCAACCGCTGAGATTAGCGCACCCTTCTTCTAACTTATCCTATCCTTCCACTTTAGAATGATCTGATGGTTGAAATTTACTCTAGCTCTCCAGCTCTCTATTTATCCTATCTGTCACTTAATTTGATCTGATGGTCGTGAAGACTCTCAAAGCAGATCCACGATCAAGGATTTTGATCCGGATCACGTTTTTGTACTGCGCTTTCCCTTTTGAGCTTTGATCTCTGCATACTATTCGCTTCTCCTTCTGAGCTTATGTTTTTCCTGTTTTTCATTTTCGTTGTTTTTCTTGCCATCAATTACAAGAACGCGCTTCCTATAAAACATGCCAACATTGATATGCGTTGGTTTCAAGTACATGAGCACACGCGCCTTATTTTTGAGTTATTAAATATTATATAATGACAAACTAGGTGAAATAAGCATAGTTGTGCATTAACCTTGTGGAGCTTATATTTGTTTCAAGAATTGTTTAATATTCTCTACTGAACGGGACCAACCACATGAAGGTGGAATCTCATCTCCCCCCCTCCTCATGTCACTCTTAATTCCCCAAAACTCGAAAAAATCTATGTACTAGAAAATAAATGAATGTGTTTTTTGTCATAATTAAGAAACGTCTCCTACAACATATACCGACATACTAGAAAATGAAATAATTAAACTTGAACACTAATTTATAAAATATACCAATACAAGTCAATAATATATATATTAAGGCATACCACGTACACTTCAAATTAATTGATCATCTTCTCCATCCAAGTCCACATTTGTATCATCCGATCCAGATTCAACATTGTAAGGATTGGCCATATCATCATCGTCATTGTATGTCAGTTTCGATAAAGTCATCATTGATATCATCTTCATGAACATTGTCTCCTACATCATCTTGTTCAACTAATTCTTCAACATCTTCCTATGGAACATGATCATCTAACTCATGTTGATCCTCTATGTCATGTTCTTCTTCCATACCCTCTTGATCTTCCTCTACATTATACTTTATCGGCCTTCCTCTTGGATCATGTATAATAACAAATGGCCAACCCCCTCTACTTGGAACCTATGAGTAAAATACTTGTTCATGTTGACTTGGAAGAACATAGGGCTTTGTTCTTGGCTCAAGCGACCTTGTATTTACCATGGTAAATCCATTAGCATGTTCAATAATAGTTCTATCGGGATCACATTGATTCAATCGTAGCTTGTACCATTTGAAAACTAATAGAACTAATTTGAATGATTTAAAGTCACACTCAATAATATCTTCCAAATACCCATAGTATCAATTTTCTGACAATTTTGGATGTCTGTCACTTCTAGAGGAAACATTTGTCACCTCAAAGACTGCATTTATCCCAGAATCATATTTTTTCTTTGTTTCATCCAACATTTTGATGTGAAATTTACGACCGTTGCACCACATAGACTTATGGTGTTTTACCTGCAATATGCCAAACACGTAAAAATGACATCATCAATTAATAATTAAGTAAATATTTTATGTTTGGAAAGTATGCAAAGAAAAAAAAAATCAAATTGTACATCAATATAATTGAAAATAATTAAATAGTATGGCTTATTAATATGCTTGCTTGTTTATCTTTTAAACCATATGCTAAATCGATTTCCCTTTGTGTAAGATTGGTATCTCCATTGCGATGTGTTGCTTTAACCAATGAAGCCACACCTTCCCTTAATAATTACCTTTCACCTTCCTCGATCTACCTTTCATCAGATACTCCCCTTCGAATTTGTTAATGGATTTCAGATCACCAATGTGTCGATCTAAATTGATCTTAATAAATGCTAACCCTGGAAGATAATCAGTAATATACACCATGGTCGGGTATACCATATATCCCTCCACCATAGAACCCTCATGACGTGCTCTTTGTCTAACCAAAGCCTTCAAAATTTCCAAGTGCCTCTCAACCATCCACATTGACCTTGTGTGTATAGGTCCACACAATTCAATCTCCTCAACTTGGTGTATGAGGTAGTGTTCTTGTGCATTGAAAAATGATGAAGGTATAAACTTTTGCATTTCACACATTAGACAAGGAATTTATCTCTTCCAATACTTTATATCTTCTTTATGGATTTATTTAGATGAAAACCATCTACAAGCAACATAAGAAAATCATGAGATTTAACTAAAATAAACAATATAGTACATAAGTACAATTACTAAAACAAATGTCAAATATAAGTTCTACAATGAATTAAACAAACACTTTATGCATGCAAAATATCGCTACTTACCTCATGTATTTTCCAAGATCATATATAACATGTTTGACAATGTTGTCAAAGTTTTTTGGGAAAGATAGAGGTAGAACATATTGTAACAATAAAATCCTTTCATTATTTTTTGCAAAAGTAGAAAACAAAAAGTACACCAACAACATGCAGTATACAAATATATTAGCAATATATAAACCAAAATAATTATCTTAATGAATATATGCCAATNAAAAAAAAAAAAGCATCTTTCTTTGTTAATATATTCTTTATGTTCAAACAAAATCTTGTGGGAAATTTAATTGTTTGTATGACTTCTTTTACAGCATTGCTTTGTTGCTCTGCCAATAACCATGGAAGTGAGATTATATTAATTTGGTCTCCATCGTTATTTAATTCAATGACATCTTTCATTGCATGATTGGCTTCCTGAATGTCACTGCAAATTTTGACAATTTTTTCTTTGTCACTCCTTCCATCCAATATTTGCCATAATGTTTCAGCTACATTCTTTCTAATATGCATTGTATCGAACAAATGAACAATTTGTAGGTTCTCATAGTAGGGAAACCTATTGAATTGTTTGGGATAACTTTTCATTCCTCGTGGAAGCCCATTAACACCTTCATGATCATGACCATCATGAATCATAGTTAAATAAATTACAAAAATCGTTGTCAATTACAGTAAATTATCAAAACACATTACAAAAAAAAAAAATTAGAAACATTTCATATATGATGATAGATAGACAATTTGACCTGTAACTTGAAGATTTCTATTAAATAGAAACTTCCATAGGTGAGGTGTCATTCTCTGTGGTTTTAATGCGGTCTCTTCTTTCCCATTGAAAATATGTTTTTCAATAGTTTGATACCTACGATTCTTAGAGAGGAAGTGCCTATACTCATCAAACACCTCCTTTCCTAAAAATTTTGATGGACAAGATTTCATCTTAGTACCACAAACTAGATATGCAAATTTTCCCTTTGTTTGAATAGCTGCAAAAGATGGATTAACTATGTCAATTATAATATATTATATATAATGAATGAATTATTTAGAAAACATGCATGATTAATATAGCAACTTCATAAAATTAAATATTATTATAGTGCACGTTATAATTACATACCACAAAAATGTGTTAGCCCTAGAGCATCATGAATTGTCCATGCAAGCATTGCATGGAATTGAAATTGCCTTTTCCCTATTGGTGTAGAGACATCATACGTATTTATGTCATTCCATAGCTTTAGTATCTCATCAATAAGAGGCTTTATATATACATTCATATCTTTAACTTGGTACTTACCTAATTGATTTGAACATATACAGTACATAATTATTACAACCATTTTACATACATGAATACTATATATGAGTAAATGAAAAAAAAAATATGACATTGTGCAACAAATATGACAACTGAGATATTATTGCATTAAAAAAACATTGTTGTAAACAAATACCTGGAACAATCATTGCCAACATTATATGCTCCCTCTTTATTGACATCCATGGAGGAATGTTATTGCTGATAACAAAAACAAGCCACACCAAGTAAATAGGTCTCATATTTGCAAATGGATTGACACCATCTACTGCCAAAGAAAGCCTAACATTATGAGGTTCTTCTTTAAAGTGTGGTCATTTTTCCTCCATGTCTCTAAATTCATAACCATCTGCAGGTATTTGAAGAATGTCATTTTCACTTCTATTTTATGCATGGTAATCCATAAATTGTGCTAAGTTTTTACACCTAAACATTCGCTGCAAGCGTGGAATAATGGGAATATAACGAAGAACCTTACAAGACACCTTTTTTTTTACTTGATCTGTTCAATATCTACTGTTATGACATTCGGGGCATTCTGTTTCAAATTCATATTGTTTATAATATATAATATGATCATTGGGACATGCATCAATTGCTTGATAATCCATTCCAATATATTTCATGATGGAAGATAGATATTGGTATGTGGGAGGTAAAATATTTGATGGTGGTAACAAATACTCAGCTATCACACTGCTACAACAAATTAAAAAAAAAAAATTGTTAATATAATATCAAGAATATTAACGAAAATTATTTCATCCTTATTAATTTTACTAATGAACTAACAATAAAAAATTTATAGGAACTAAGATAACCTTTATCATGATCATATATATGTGATCGATTAAATATATTACATACCTTAACATCTGTGTGATCAATGTGTTTGAAAAACCATTCATAACCTTCAAGTTCATTATCAGGAATACAACAAAGAGAAGAGTTATGTTTGAGCCTTCATAAAGGGGTTTGTATGCCTTCTCAAGTAGAGGTAAATCATGAACATCATCAAATTCGTCATTTTCATGATCATTATCATCCATTATAACATTAAATGTATCATGGATCAATGTATTTGTATCATCATCCTCAACTATGTTATTAGCGTGATCTTTGTCTTCCATATGATCATTAACTTGATCTTCAGTATTCACAGCTCCATGTTCCTCCAGCGCTTGTTCTACAACCACATTCTCCATGTGAGGATATGCCCTAGGAGGCCTTTCCTTTATAATTGCAAACCATCAAAATACATTAGTGAATATATAACAAATATAAAAATGATGCATACATTTACAAAAACGATCAATATAAAGACATGTATAATGAAAAACTTACCAATGGATGATATTCATGCCCCCCTCAACGTGTCCATATTCCCTACAATGTATTTTAGTTGTTGAGATATTTAATCTTCTCCTATTAAATCCCCTGCATTGAATACAAGGACAATAAAATTTCCCATCACCCTTTATTTTCACTCTATCCCACAATCTAGCAAGTAATTGTCGATTTTTGTTCTTGTGGATCATGAATATTGTTATGTGACATTTTCTTTTACCAAGCTTGAGTGACAATTATTGATCTTAAAAAATCAAGCTCCACATTTCAAATATTTGTAATGATAGTAACAAATAAAATAATTATGGTTTTTTGTAGGAAAACCAGTCCTTGAAACAACCACAAGTCGTCGCTAGTATATCAAAAATGTTAGAATGTTTCTAGCATTCTAGGTTTTTATAAATAAATAGACGTTGGATTTTCAACGTCTGTTGATTGTTGACCATTACTATAATAAATGTGAGGAGTGTTTGAATAAGTCCAGGTCAAATGGAAACGGTCTGAGGATACTTTACTGGCGTCAAAAATCCAACACCTTTTCCATTGTCGTAGAATAGTCGATGACCATCGGGGCCAATTCGAAAAAAAAAAACAAGAAAATTACAATTTTTAAAGGTAAAATACGACGACAATGCCAATTTTTTGGGTGGCATCGGAGGATGTCATCAGATTTTGGTTTCAAATGTACTTGTGATGCTACATTTCTCTGCCTCATTCCAAAAATGCAGAATTTAGATTCCTTCGAGGACTTCCATCCTATCTCATGTTGTAACGTAGTGTATAAATTGATTTCAAAGATCATAGCCTACAAACTAAGACCCTTGTTAAGTGAACTTATTGGTGAAGAAAAATTTGACTTCCTTCAGGATAGGAAAATCCATGACGATGTGGTTATCACTCAAGAAACCCTTCATTCGATCAAAAATAAAAATCTTAAAACCACCATTTTGAAATTGGATCTGTTGAAGGCATACGAAAGGGTAAATAGGACCTTCATGTGTCTAGTACTAATTCAATTGGGTATGAATTTGATGATGGTAAACTGGATCATGGGATGTCTTCAGAGTGATTCCTTTGCGGTTCTTATCAATGGGTCTCCTTCACGATTCTTTGGAGCCTCAAGAGGACTGCATCAGGGTTGTCCTTTGTCCCCCTTCCCCTTTATTATCATCACATAATCCTTGAGAAGGTTAATAAAGGAGGCAAGTTATTCAAGTATTCTAAGAGGGATAAAATTGATGGAGTCAGAAACAATTACCCACTTTTTGTTCGTCGATGATGTGTTATGCAATGTTTTCGGTTCCTTAAGATATTTATCAACTCTCAACATCCTTGAGCGATACTGCAAAACCATGAGGATGTTGATTAAATTGAACAAGTCTTGCATTCTATTCCATAACTATACAGAGGTTGAAACTAACTCCTTTTCTAATATCTTGTCAGCTCAGGTGAAAAGAATTGATGAAGGGGTTAAGTACTTAAGGTTTCTTCTTAATCATGATTTCTATAGAAAAAAGGATTGGGGAAGGCTCGTACGTAAAGTCAAATTGAGAACCTCTTCATGGGTTTTCAGAACTTTATCTAGGGGAGGTCAACTTGTTTTACTCAAATCAATCTTGGATATTATCCCAGTTTACAAGAACTCCATCACAACAATCCCCAAAGGAGTTTTAGAGAAAATCAGAAGATTGAGCTTTAAATACCTCTGGGAAGGCCATATTCCTTCCGAGGGAACTGATATTGTAAAATGGTAATCTATTATGATATCCAAATACCTTAGAGGTTGGGGACTTAAGTATTTTCACCCCTTCACTCAAGTGCTCACTGGACATAATCTGTGGTGGTTATCTCAAGGAAACTGCCTCTGGCCCAGATTTGTGACTTTCCAATATCTCCCTAATATAAATATTTTAGAATGGTTCTGATAGCTGGTTAAATCCTCTGAGGGATCAATTATCTGGAAAGCTCTGGTTAACTTGTTTCCCCTAGTTGGAAACTAGTTTTCTTGGAAAATAGGTAATGGACATAGTATTAGAGTGGGGGAGGACCCATGGCTTGGGGCAGAGAACCATTTCTATTTTTCTATTCCCCTCATTCAGTTCTTAAGGAACCAAAACTTTACCCACCTTCACAATATCGGAGTTGGGACCACTCAACCCCAAGGATGACCCAGTTGGAGAAACGTTTCCTCTTTAATCCTCCCTTTAGATCTCTAGGAGGAATGGAATTATTTTATCTTGTTACTCTACGAAAATTACATTATTCTAAACAATGACTTGGAGGACTCTTTATGTTGGTCTTACAATTAGAAGGATGGTTCCTTTACCACAAAACTGGGCTGTAAATCTTGGCACGAAGAAAGACATAATTTCCAACCCCTTTAGTGGTGGAAACCAATATGGAAATGCAAAGCTCCACTCAGATGTAAAATCACCCTTTGGATTTCCCTTAACAATAAAATTTTAACCTGGAATAATGGAACAAAAATGGGTTTGTGGTCCCAATCATTGTATCCTCTGCAAATCTAATGAAGAATCAGTCTCACACTTTTTCGTATCTTGTCCTTATGCAAGTCTGGTTACAAAAATTGTTAAATAAAATCTATGCTCCAAGGAGGAATGGAACTGTAACAACCTGGAGGACTATTATAGGATGTGGACCTAAGATGGATCTGTAAATTTTTATTTGGGTCTTCCAAGCTTATTAGTCTCAAACACATGGTGGTAACGCAATTATGCTACATTCAAAGACAAGTGGGTGTCTCCTGAAATCACGGCAGATATTACGCTTAGCCAAGCATCTGAGTTCAAAGAAGATCCTAAAAGTCTTAAGTGTTGGGTTGTTATATTCTTTGCAGTGAAATTCTAGTCGAGGTGGATCGACAGCAGGTAGAGGGTTGAGGTAGATCGAAAGCAAGTCGAAGGTCGAAGTTATTCGATGGGGTAAATTTGAAGTTGAAGGTCGAGGTGGTTCGACATGGTAAGGGCATCGACAGCAATTCGAAGAGGTAAACTGACAAGAGGTCAACAGGCGAGCATGTGGCGATCAACTAAAGACCGAATGAAGGTCGACTGGTAGTCAACTCGTAATCCGACTTGGAGTCGAATGTAACAAAATCCCAAGATTCACAAGATTTATAGCCAATGGTCTGCATGTATCTCTAACCATTTTTGGGTGCCATGTATTTAGGATTTTTCTTGTTTTAAAGCCTATAAATAGGTGTGTTGTAAGGCTGTAAAGGATAATAATCAATTAATCGTAAGATATCCAATCTTTAGAGAAATATTTAGATGTAGGTTGTTGATCATGCAGATGTAAGGCGGATTGGATACAGGGTTGTTCTTGCATAGGAAAGAGGGTATTATTTCGATTGTGTCTTAGGTGTGGACCAAGGTTAGACATGTAACCTTTTATTCAGATTGAATAAGACAACAAGAGAGAAGAACGCTCAAGGAATGATGGTTTTCCCGGTTTGGGTTTCTGGGGACGTAAAATATTTGTGTAATGTGTGATTGATGTTTCATTTACATTCTTGATTAGATTCTTCTTATCTTCTGCTAGGTTTAGTGTGGAAGTGTATCTCATTTCCTGACAAGTGGTATCAGATCAAATTTAATCTCTGACAAGTGGTATTAGAGATGTGTTAAGCTTTGATGGTTGTATCAGATCTTGGTTTACCAATCTTGAATCTGATAACTAAACCCTAGGTACAGTAATAGTTGTAGGTCATAAATTGTGTTAAATATCATGGTAAACAATGGTGAGTAGTTCATGAATAGAGATAGAAAAATTCAATGGCCAGAACTGTGAGCTTTGGAAGCATAAAATGGAAGATCTTATTGTAAATTGAGAACAATGGATAGCGGTCTGTCTAGGTACCCAGTTGACAGGCATTTCAATGAAAGAATGGGAGAAACTCAAAAGAAGAGAAAGAAGTATGATTTGGATTTGTCTTCCAGATTCCTTATTGTTGAATGTCTCAGGTGAAGATTTGGCCAAGAAGCTATGGGACAAGCTAGGAATCTTATACGAATCGAAATATCTGGTAAATAAGTTTTTTCTCAAAAATAAATTATATCTTTTGAGAATGATTGATGGAATTTCAGTGACTAATTATTTAAATACGTTTAGTACCAGTTTAAGCCAGTTGTCATCTATGGATATTAAAATCATTGAGGAGGAGAAGTGTATAAGCCTATTATGTTCTTTTCCAGACTCATGTTATAGATTAGTCATGGCTATGGGGAGGAATACAACCACACTAGCACTAGAAGATGTAGTTTCTTCTCTACTGTCAGAATAAATGAGAAGAAAGAACATGGAAGGATCGACCAAAGATGTTTTAGTGGTGAGAGGTAGATCGGTTGAAAGAGATAATGGAAAATTCTCTGGTAGAAATTCTAAGTCGAAGGGTATATCTAAATCCATGGTTCAGTCGATAAGAAGATGTTGTAAATGCGGTAAATTCGAGCATTACAAAAAGGATTGTAAGTCAAGGGCAATGGAAGTCAGTACAGGATCCGATGAAAATTAGTCAACTGAGAGAAAGATGATCCTGGATAAGGGAGGTGATGTGTACCTGGCGTCAAATAGTACACAGTTGGATCAAGGTGTTTGGTTGATTGACTCAAGAGCATCCTATCATATGAAACCACGTAGAGAATGGTTCTACGAGTATGAATGATATGATGTAGGTGATGTGTTCTTGGGGGAAGACTCGACAACCAATATTGTCAGACGAGGAAGATTTTGACTGATACTACAAGATGGGAGGAAAATAACCCTTCCAGGTGTGCTACACATTTTAGGTTTGGAAAGAAACCTAATATCTATCAGTAAGATGAGTGATGTTGGAGTGCACACTCTATTTCATAAGGATTCATGCAAGATGGTCAAAGGTGTGATGGTCCTAATGAAAGGATTTTAGATTGGAACCCTATACAAGTTGTTAGGGAATGTCGACTTGACTGGATATAGCATCATTGCTCCTGAAGTCGACTCAACTTCTACTCATCTCTACCAGACTCGGGCTGAGTCGATACAAACCGACTCTACAAGACATGATAAAATTGACCCAACCATTCTATGGAACGAGAGGATGGGACACATTGGAGAAAAGGACTTCAAGCTATGCAGAGAAAAGGTATGGTCAAAGGTTTTCCTGAATGTGGTTTAGAATTCAAATTTTGTGAACATTGCATATATGGAAAAAAAGGTTGGGTGAGGTTCCCATCTGGTGCGACAAGGGAAAATGGGATTCTAGAATTGGTGCATAGTGATGTGTTTTTCCCGGTTGCAGTGCCTTCACTTGGTGGATCCTTGTATTATGTATCCTTCATAGATGATTTTTCTAGGAAGACATGGATATATTTCTTGAGGAAGAAATCACAGGTTTTTCAGAAATTTAAAGAGTTTAAATCTCTTGTAGAAAACCATAAAGATAAGAAGATTAAGGTGTTGAGAACTGACAACGATGGTGAATTCTGTGGAAAATAATTTGATTAGTTTTGTAAGCAGTGTGGCATAGCATGCCAAAATACCACACCAAATACCTCACAAAAAATGAGGTTGTCGAGAGAATGAACAGAACATTAATGGACAAGGAAAAGAGAATGCTCAGTGGTGTTGGGATAGCACAAGTATTATGGGTGAAGGCAGTTGACACTACAAGATATCTGGTGAATATGTCTCCTTCATCAATGTTATTCGACATGACTCCACATGAGTTATGGTTGGGTAAGAAGCCTTCGGTTTCACATCTCAAATTATTTCATTGTGATGCATTTGTGCATGTTCCCAAGGAAAAGAGTAGCAAAATGGATAAGAAGGTAGTCAAATGTATTTTCATTGGGTACAAAGAAGGAATAAAAGGATATAAGCTCTGGGATCCTACATCAAGGAGAATAGTGTACAGTCAAGATGTGGTCTTCAGAGAAGTCGGAGGTAAGTTTGATCCTGAAGAAATTGTTCAGATCAAGAATAATCTTGAGACGGTGTAGTTTGAACTGAGGAATAAAGAATATGATTCAGATGAGTTGACTAAATCAGAAGAAGAGTTGGAACAATAGACTCTGGTATTAAGGAGGTCATAAAGAGTAAGAAAACCAGTCGAAAGGTATAGTCCGCCCTAATTTCATTATGCATTCATGTTAACTGCCATCGACGATGAGCCCAAGTCAGTCAATGAGGCAGTCGACTCGACAAAGGGTAAACTATAGAAGGAAGCCATGGTCGAAGATATGGAATCCTTGCACAAGAATGAGACATGGTATTTAGTCAATTTACCTAGTGGAAGAAATCTCATCGATAGCAGATGGATATTCAATAAGAATATGAATGCAACAGGACAAGTCGAGAAGTTCAAAACTTGACTGGTAGCGAAAGGATATTCCCAAGTCAATGGAGTCAACTTCAGTGAGTGTTATGAGAATTATTTCCCTGTGGATAAGTTAAGCTCCCCTTTGGACCAAGACCCCTTCTTTTGTCCAAAGACAATAAAATAAATGGTTTCTACTTTCCTTATATATCTAGTTCATAACCAATCGAAATGAGAAAGAGAAAGAATGTGA
Organism: Picea engelmannii; assembly: GCA_009831015.1. Lineage (NCBI taxonomy): Eukaryota > Viridiplantae > Streptophyta > Pinopsida > Pinales > Pinaceae > Picea > Picea engelmannii. The sequence continues at coordinate 558,940 of ML795160.1, forward strand.
TGTGTCTTGTTTCGGCGTTTGTCCTCACTGCTCCAATATTAAGGCTTGATCTCCAAGCTCCTTAGCACAAGTCAGGAGTTGTGTTGAACAACAAAGAAATCATTTCTCCTACTCTATGTGATTAGATAAAATAAATCTATCTATACCCGATTTGACTTAAGCATAGACATTACAATAAACAATCATAATGAAAGGAATAGGCCAAGTTAATATTAATGGAAAGCCAAAATAAGGCACTTACAAATCAAGTTGATGTTGTTGCAATATTCTCCAAGATCTCCTTGTCCAACCCTTTCATGAAAATATTGAGATCAAAATGTTGATACTTTAATGAATTCTTTCTCCCAGGATCAATGAAGTCCTACCAAGACCAACAAATAAACTCTTCCTCCTACTCTATATGATTAGATAAAACATATATATCTATGAAGATTGAAACAACAATAGACAAGCAAATGTAGAACACGTGAACTTGAAGGGAATAGGACAAACTTATATTAATTAGAAATCCAATGACAAATACTTACAAATCATGTTTGACAATGCAACAAATTCTCCAATCTCTCCTCGTCCAGCCCCTTTCATGAATATCTTATGATCAAAATAATGATACTTCAACAATTTCCTTCCCCCTTCACCATGGAAATGCCTTCAATTTATAGTATTGGGAGGCTCAACCACCATGAGATAATAAGGAAAATGGTTAAGGATATGGCTCCATGAGTTGGGATTTGATTCTAATATAGTGCCATAGGATAGGATTCGACCCAAAACAACCTCCTCCCTTAAGAGTTTCCCCTTAATAAAACTTGGGATGCGCCATATTTTTCTCTAACCAAAGTGGCGCTCCCTTTGAGTTAAAGACAGAGCACCACTAGTGCACCCTAAGCAAGGCAGTGGGAGAATTGGTGCTCCCTAAGCATGAGTAGGGGAGTGCCACCCTTCATAAACACCCAAAAATGGTCAAATTTTCCAAGTAAAAGGTGTGGTTTTGTACCTCAAATGCTGGGTTTTCTCTTCCAAACTGACTTAGGGATTGTGAAAAATGTGTTTCATGGTGTCAACGGGTTGTGATAGTAAGAAAAGTTAATGTGGCACTTATTAAAGTGCATACAACACTTGAGACATTGCATGTGACACTTAACAATGTGCATACATCACTTTGTGACACTTAAGTGTGGAATTTTGGTGTGTAACAGATGCCCCCTAAAGTGTGAGGTCAGAAGAGAAACTGATGGCTGAAACAGTTTACAAATTCTTCAATGCAAGGGTGTTGGAGTAGGAGAACCTGGTATAAGTTACAAACAATCATCAATCAATATAAATATATGTTTCATTCCCAAGGCAGGCATAACTATGCTCAGAATACGAGTTGACTCAAAGGATGGCCGCCAACCAATACACTATGGATCCATGAAAATACTGACTAAGGATATGGCCACAAGAGATACAATGTGGATCCATACCTATTTTTTCGTTATGAGAAATCTTACCCTGCGGATAGGCTAAGCTCCCCTTTGAACCAGGACCCCTTCTTTGGTCCAAAGACAAAAGTAAACAAATGGTTTCTACTTTCCCTTTAAATATAACTCAACCAATCAAGAAAGAGAGAATAAGAATATGTGGCATACCTTCATTCGATGTTTGTTTTCGTTTCTCCAAGCTTAAGGCTTTATCTCCAAGCTTCTTAGCGCAAGTCGAGACCTGCGATGAAAACAAATAAATCATTTCTCCTACTCTATATGATTAGATAAAATAGATCTATCTATACATGATTTGACTTAAGCATAGACATTACAATAAATGATCATAATTAAAGGAATATTCCAAGTTAATATTAATGGAAATCCAAAAGAAGGAAATTACAAATAAAGTTAATGTCAATGCAATCTTCTCCAAACTCTCTTCATCGAGCCCTTGCATGAAAATCTTGATTTTAAAATGTTGATACTTCAATGAATTCTTTCTCCCATGATCAAAGGTTTGACACCTAAAATATTCCTCTTTCACCTTGAGATGCCCTCATTATATAGTCTTTGGAGGCTTAACCACCATGGAGAAGATCACTCACTAGATCCACTAAATTGGGTTCTCCAATATTTTTAGGGAGAAAATATATCTCAAGTATTTTAGGGAGAAAATATCTCTCAAGTATTTTGAGGAAATATCTCTCGAGATCAATTAAATTATGATTTTGGATTGATAAAATCTCTCAACCATCCATGAGACTCTTAACTTATCCTTGATATTAGGAAACTAAATGTGAGGTGGATTCTCACACTAAACTAATTTCATTTTTATGAATAATAATGAATAATATATGTGCCCATAGTATTTTGACCTTCATATGATATATTTCTCCTCCACACCGACTAGGGATTGTGAAAAATGTTCTTTCATGGTGTGAAGGTGTTGTGACACTTAGTAAAGTGCATGAAAAACTTAGTAAGGTACATAGGGAACTTGAAAAAGTGCATGCGACACTTAGTAAGGTTCATACGACACTTGCGACACTTAGGTGTAAATAGGCCTGACACTTAAGTATGACATTTTGGTGTGTAACAGATGACACCTAAATTATGAGGTCAGAAGAGAAATTGATGGCCGAAACACTTTACAAATTATTCAATGCAAGGGTTTTAGAGTAGGAGAACTTGGCAGAAGTTGCAAACAACCATCAAACAATATAAATTTATGTTTTCATTCCCGAGGCAGACATACATATGCTCGGAAAAAGAGTTGACTCAAAGCATGGTCGTCGAGAAATACACTGTGGATCCATGAGAATACTGATTAAGGATATTACCACTAGAGATATAATGTGGATCCATACTTGTTACACATTATTTTGGTCACCCCAGTGATCAATTGACAACTTGTGCTTAACTCATTTTCATGTTCCCTAAAAATATTAAAGGAGACTTTCTCCATGAGAAAAGTGGTTTGCTTTTCCTCTTTCAAAAACTATGACAAAGATGGCCATCGCACCCTGTTGTATGCATAGGATATGAAGATGTCTTATCGTCACACTCTGCACTAAATCTGTACTGCGACATCGTCACAGGCTGCCTATGCATAGGGTGTGATGATGCTTAAGAAAAGGACAAGTCAAAATTCACAAATGTTCTAGGAGGGAATCTTCCAGAAGATGAGGTGGCCTCTAATCGGTTTGGATCTTACTTGCCTCTATGATTTAGTGGGATCATCCTAATCTCCTCATCCATCCCTCTTTCACCTTATATAAAGAGGGATATCTTATGGAAAAGGTTAAGGTTTGCAAGGGCTTGCAT
>ML795161.1:21299-37170 GCA_009831015.1 Picea engelmannii
TCTATCAAGACCGAGCCAAACCCTCAACAACAAAGGCGTCCCTCTGAAGCCAAAAATGTGCTCTGATACCACATGTAAGTTTTAAACCTGCGAAGTAAAGCAATGCATATAGATTCTTAAGCAATACAGAAATTAATCAATGGTTCATACACAGAGTACACAGAGATTTTTACCGGAAACCCTCAACCAGGAAAACCTTTCTTATTTTCATTATATCAAATTTCACCATTCACCATACAATATATACAATGTTTTTAGGTATTCCGTAGATACCAAAACCCTAATCCCTTAATCCGGTAGAACTCTAGGTGAAGGGATCGTCAGACGCAGTTGTCGTATCTGACGCACCCACACACACACACATGCAAAGAATATAACACATACCCAACACAATGTATAACAATTTGGTTTAATAAAGTGCCCCAAATACTTAAAACCAACTTCAATTGATTTAACTTCAAAAGGTAGAATATCTTTTAAAACTGTGAGCTCCTCCCCTGTCCAGCCTGCTTCTAGGAAGAGTGACTTATGTGAACTGAAGGAGATACATGTCGCATTGCAAAACAAATCAAGTGCCTCCTTTAAAACTTTCCACTCTATGAGAGATCCATTCCCAAACAACAAGACATCATCCACAAAGAGTAAATGTGTAATTATGATTCCAATTGCAACTAAGAATCCTTCAATTTTTCCTTCTTCAACCAGCTTCAGAATGATTCTACTCAATCCTTTCAAAATAAGTAAAAACATTAATGGAGAGAGGGGGCAACCTTGCCTCAATCCTCTAGTTTTTTTTAAAAAGCTGGAAGGGCATCCATTTATTAAGGCAAAAAAAATTGCAGAATTTACACACCCCATTATCCAATTAGTTGCTTCTAGACTCAGACCAATATGAAGTAAGACTAACCTTAGAAAACCCCAATCCACCCTATCATATGATTTCATCATATCAATTTTTAGGACCAATGCTTTTGTGTTTTTTATCTTTATATTGTGCAAGGTTTCTTGTGCCACTCCTATGGTGATTTGAAAACAGGTGAGTACTTTACTCTACGCAAGTTTTCAATCGAGAATCGTTTTCTGATGAAGTATTTGCATAAGGATTAAAAGGCATATGAATCCATGATTAACCGTTCTTTTAAACAAGAATACATAACATACATGAACTCAAATTGAATAAAGCACATGAAAAGACAAGAGAGAGAGACAACCAATGTTGGTAACAGAGTTCACACCTCCTAGGCTACGTCTCCAGACCCGCTTCAATTGGAATATGGATCGCTTTCATTCCTTCTTCAAAAGATGTTGGGATCCTCTCATAAGTGATTACATAAGAGACCCCTTCTCCTTCAATGAGGATTCAAGAAGACTACTCACACTCATATCTCTCCATACATCACGAAGGATAATACATTACATGAATAAGTCTCTCAAAGCTAAGGAGTAGTGGCACTATGGCTCTCTAACTCCACTCGTTCTTCATTACTCTCCCCCTTTCAAAGGGATCCCATAAGGCATTATATAGCTTTTCCTCACTCCCTCTTAAGAAAGAGCATTAATTCGTAGATCCACGATAATAGGATCTAATTACAAAAGAGGAAAAACAAGATCCATGAATGTAGGATCTCAAACTATCTTCAAGTACATAATGGGAAAAGTCTCAAAACTACCCAAGACTCTTCATCCATGTCCTCGATTCTCTCAACCTATAATTGAGAATAATGGCAAGTTGGTGTGAGGTGGTTTCTCACATAAAAACCAATTTCCAAAATGATAAATACGTGAGTCTAATTTCCCTCACAAGTATTAATCATTTTACATCAAAAGTGAATAATTTATGAGTTTTCCAAAAGCTCATAAAACATAATTAAATGCATGATCATCTCATAAAAGCATAAGAATGCATGAGACCCTTTTCTCACAAAGCATTAATAAAATGCACGAGAAATATAAAACTCAAAACATATAAGTTCACCATCTTCACCACTTTTCAGATCAACTTGGTGAACACAATAAAGTCCTTCCATGTGTGGAAATTTGTCTGGATCATGCCTCCCCACAAAGAACCTTTTAGTCTCCAAAAATATCAACTCTATTTGTATGCAAATGTCCTCAAAAGGCGCATTCTTTCAAGACTCCTTCACACACGTACTTCGGAATCAAAATGCAAAGCCAACACTTGTAACCGCTGCAAAGCAAATGTTTGGAAAGACACATCCCTTGTCTCCTTCACCTATGTTCTTCGGAGCTAAAATGTCGAAGCCCACCTGCATAATCTTGCAACCTGTAGCAGATGATACATGTACCACAATCTTTGGCGTACCTTACTTGCCAAGAGTTTATAACTACACTCTTGGTCAAGTTTACAATGAATCGCCAAAATGGCTTAGGAAAATCGCCTCATACAACTAATTACAATGATGATTACAAAATGAAGCCACTTAAGGCTTAAAGCGCAAAATAATGCCTCTCACTCTCCTCACTCAAGAGTGACTAAAAAAATCATTACAATGCTTCATAACGATTTTACATCAAGAACATTCTTGCCATGAATTTATAAAACACTATAAACAAGTTTTACAAAGATTGTCAAAATGAGCTTAAACAAGGCAATGTCTCTTACAAAGAAGTGGCTACAAAACCCATTACATTTTGACAACATAAATAAATGCACTAGTGATAGACTCTATGGTCTCCAAATCCACTATAAAAAATGTGCACATAACGAATGTACAAAAATGGGAAACAAACCCACCAAAAGTACTAGAGGATGTCCTCCAAAGAAACATACAGCCTCTTCCAGATCCATCCATCAATCCAATGAAGTAAAACTCAATAATACGTTGCAAACTGATCCATACATTCCAGAGAGCACATATGAAACTACCTCACTTATTCTGATGAGGACACCAAATCCAAACATCTTTTGAGAGGCTAGAATAAATTCTAACCATACTCATTGTTCACGTATACCCGTGGGTATTTTCCAGCTGGTTCTTAATATTAACAATGGCGGTGCTACGCAGGATAGTGTGCTGCTACCCTCTTCCATACATATCTTGAAGCTACATGGGATATTCGAATATTATTTCCAATCCAGGAAACCTTGACGTCCTCATTGCCCAGCTGAAGAAAGACGTAGACTTAGACTGGTTCGTGGATGAAAACAACAAGCACAAGGCATGTGAATTCTTGATTGTTTCCATGCGTGGACTTTTGAAGAGATGGTAACAACGACCAATGGAAAAATATAATAGCTTCTTCATAATGTAGCAATTAGAATATCAATACCTTGATAATAGTGCTACAACAACACGAAAAATAAAAACCCAGAGACTAAGTTTCATTATCGCTTCAAGGGAATACATGCTGACCTTCCCTGTCAAGTTGTGTCTTATCTCTTCGCAGATGTCCAGATACGGGTGTTGGAGGGCACCCATGTGTTTACTATGCCAACAAACTTGCTACCAAAGACCATTGAAAACATGCACACCGCCCACCAGGAATTCGAGCAGAATGAATGAGATGTGAAGAGATGCCCTCGAAGCCCGATCCCTATTAACAAAAAAAAACTCGTGAATCGATTGGTTCTTCAATACTAATAGAAGGCATAGCACGATCACTGGATATCACTCGTCATCGCCAATTAACTCATGAGCCTATGAAAATATCTGGACTATTATAAAGGCCAGCATGACTGAAGATTTCAAATGAGCTCCAGGACTCGAAAATGCAGCCAATATCCATGTGCGTGAGTTCTGTGTCGTGAAGTGTCTTGAAGACCCGATCTTGGTATCGATGCGCACGAGCTTCGAGAAGCTTGGGGTTGTGGAAAGGATCTAAAGCAATGCTCCCACATTGGGGGGATATTTTCAACAAAAATAATCAGGAAGATTACCCGGAGTTCAAACCTCACAATGACCCGGACATCAGGGTATTGGATGACCAAGTTTTCCCAAACATTAGACGATCATATCTACATATGGTAGCCTGTCGAACCCTAGTTCTGCCCTGCAGCAAAACCCTGGGATGGATAATTGACCACATAGATGCAATGAAATCCATGGTCAATAATGAGGAAGGAGAATGTGTTGGTGTCTTTCTTCCAGTAGAAGTACAAAAATACTACAAATTCATAGACCCAGAGGAGAGGCTGAATAAAGACTTTGTGGTCAAATTTTATGAGTTCCATGACGCAAGCACGTTACTGGCCTCATGGTGGAAAGAAGATAAGAAGTTCACAAACAAGAGCAATGACTGGTACACCATGGTAAACCTCAGAGAGACTTGTATTTATCTAATGGCTTTAATCTTCCGATTATATGGGGAAAAAGATTGTTCAAAGTTTTTAGAGGCATGGATGCCCTTAGCATACACTGTGGCAATCTCTGGGAGTAGTTTTAATTGGGGAGCCATCATCTCCAAACAACTGAGTATCAACATCCTACAGGCCTAGACACCAAAGGATGGAGAAACACCAGTTTTCCACATGGCATTGTACCTGTTGGACGTAATCTACGCGAGAAACGTTTTTGCAGGTATGAATTTAAGCTGGCATGTTGTTGAGTTACCCGTGCATGTTTATTTCAGCATTTTGTGGGAAAATAGGTATAAAAGGTTTTATACCATGATATGCGATGAGTTTATAGTCCGAGTGCACTTCATTATATTTAGAAAAGAATGCCCAAGGATTTCAGCAACCGCCAAAAAGATGATATCCAAGGTTGGCCACTGGTACCTTGAAGAAACAAGCACTTATATTAGAGTGTTCGGAGCTACTACCGCACCACACCTACTCCCCATTCATGTCCCAGACTGTCTCATTCTGGGATAAATTTGTTACCAGACCATTCTACAAGGCTATAATGCCTCTTTGGTAAAGGATAAGAAGAGAGATTTCATACCCTATGGTTTTCATATAGGGTTTTACATGGTAAACGACACTGCGCAGGAGAAATAGGAGGGATTGAGTCAGCCTGAGTATCGGTTCCACACAAGCCGTTTTCACAAGCATGATCCAAAAGGCTTGGTATTCCAGCATGCGTCGTAGGTGTCCTCATGTTGGCCATATGCTCATGACAGTTTTGAAGATGAAATCTTTACTGAGGGCACCCAAGACTGGGAAGAAGTGATCCATAGAAGGGCTAACCCTAATATGACCAAATTCAAAGCAATGACTATCGATGAACAAATTGAGACAACAGAGCAGACAACTCAAGAATCCCTCAGGGTAAGAGAAGAAAATAGAGCAGTAGAAGCGGCAAAGGCTCAGAGAAGGGGGATACTATTATTAGAAGAAGTCGAAAGAGCTATGCAAAGATTAGGGGAAGATCCCCTGCTTAACTCGTTGATAGGACCCTTGAGGATTACCCTGACCGATGTAAGTAATCGTGAGGAAGAGCCAAATGGATGAAAGACAATTCCACTAGAGGATACCATTGATCAAGAGAACCCCAAACCCCTGTCACCACAGGCAGGATCATTGGTGACTACTACAACTCAGCGAAGGTTAGAGAGAGCATCAAGTGGAATGGGTGTGTCCATCGTTCTTATAGATTTAATCACCATATATGACGATGATGAAGGTTCGAAAGCTTCACGCATAACCCCGGTTTTAATCGCACAGGAGGAAGGACCAGATGAAGTGTCTGCTCCAGCTCCCGATGAGATTGTCCCAAAATCCCAGGAAGGAGACTTGGAAGACAAGATCACTACCGACGTTGTATATTTTAACCCACTGGGAACATAACCGACGGGAGAAACTCAACCGCATGGTGACAACCCTAAAAATGACATGGATATGGGTGAACAAGGTGGATGAATGGAGCTGCAAGAAATCGACATCCCTATAGTTGAACTCTCAGTCAATACTGAGATTCCGCCTACTTCCCCATCTAGGATGAAAACACAGCCAACCGATGAAGACCAATAGGAGGCCAAGTCAACAAAACATACAAGAAATTCCCCTACTAGAGAACTAAGCGGACTAAGCCATGAAACAAGATGAGCTGATGCAACAACATTTCCATAGAAACCATTGCTTGAGAAGGAAGGAGGTGATGCGCCCACCCTCGAAGGTGATAGAGAACCTGCTATGGTACACCTCTATACTGCAGAAAGCATAGGCAATACTCTGTCGTTGGGAGATCAACAGATTCCTGAATCAGTGGACGAAGTCGCTGATATACAGGAAATTGCTTATGACAAGAAAATGAAAGTTGTGATGAGAAGAACAGTCAAGAAAAGAAAGCTCATGCTCGATAGCACACTTTTAATAACCACGGAGGAGATGTTGTTCGACACAAAAAGTGTTAAGATGACTGAGCTAATCAGAGCAAGAATGGACATAATTGATGCCACTTTAGACAAGGAAAAAATGGATGAAAGAGAGGTGGCCTCCATGAAGAAAGAACTGGACCATCTACGACATCAAGCAGAGTATTACCAAAATTCAACACAGGCGATGGTAATTTTGAAGTGTGAGTTCCAAGAAATGTATGCACAATTCACAAGGGAGAGAGACCTCTTCATCGCTCGCATAGTTGATTTCCAAGAAGACACCCTCATGGGTATGGAAACATGTAAAGACATGCAACGATGGTATGAGAAGGCACATCAAGCCTTAGAACAGATAGACTACATCAGTGAAGTATAGAAGGGTCGAGACACATAAGAGCATGGCATCTGAGTGTTGATGGACAACAATATCATCTGAATAATGAAGGCAGTTGAACACTGGGTAAGCATGGTCCAGGAACCCCGACAGAAAATGTAGAAGAAATGGGAAGAATGTGAGAAAAGTTGGGAGAAAATCAATCAGAAAATGAGGAATATCGACTTGCTAGAGTTTGGCCCACTGGAGGATTTCGCCAATCTATGCGACATAGTTAAGCGACAAGCAAAGCAATACCATGTGTACGAAGCAAAGATTTCGCAGGTTTCAAGCATGATCCCAGGTCAAGTGGAGAGTTTCATGGAGCCTTTGATTAAATCTCTTGCAGTATTACAACTTTTGAGTGTTAAACACGTCAAGTACAAAGAACAGGCTATTGAGATGAAGGAGGTCATGTTGGAAGATTGGTTGTTGTCATTGATGTCAACCCTAGTCATTGGTTTTGGACCGCAAGATTGATGAAGGTATTTGGACATGAAGCACAATGCACGTGCAAATAAAACACCCATGGATGGATAGTATAAATCATGTTGTTTCCAGTCGTATGTGGCACATCACGTGGTTCCTCATGGTTGAGGAGAAATGAATTTTTGAAGATGACAAAGTGAATTGAAGAATGAAGTACATGTAGGCCCTGAAGATAATTAAAGAAAATAATTACAAAATAAGGAAGTGTCAGGTTGGCCCTAATGTTAAAACGAAGTGACATAAATGGTATAAATAAATATCATTATACATTCATTTGATACACAAGTCAAATTTCAGAGGAAATCACAAGTAAAGAAGGTCGGATTTCAAGGGCGGATGAAGTCTTTTGGTGATGTGTTCTAAGGTATGTTATTTTCAGGTCATCCTACCATTTTTGCTATAACTTTTTTTCTAGAACGATTCAAATGGTGAAATTGCTATGGTATTGAGAAGACATATCAAGGTACATGTGGTAAAAGTTTCAGCTCTTTATTCGCTATAATTATGGAGATACACTCTGTGGAAGATAGAGTTTTTGACCAGTCTTGAAGCTAGTCAATAAACAGGTGTTTCGGGTAAAAAAGTCATAACTTCTTCATAGAGAATCCAAATGAAGTGGGACAAATTGCATTAGAAAGAGTATAGACTTTAGTTTCTCGTGTGAGAGTTTCAGAATCTGATGTTAAATATTGAGTGCAGGGCATTCTGTACACGTTCGGTCTCCTGAATAAACTAGAATTGAACAAGGCCTACCATTCTCTCTATAACTTGTTTTTGGGGAGGATTCAAGGAGTGAAACTTGGAGAAGTTTCAAAGAATACATTGAGTAATGTTATCTATAGGATCATAGTATTCCAAGAATTGAAGAATTTCGGAAATTGAAGAAGTCTCAGGAAGCATCATCAGGTTTTATGTGATGGTTGGTTGATGGTGATGATTTAATGTAAAGTTTTATTATCTCTCGTATATTCTTGGGTGGAAGGAAGGGGCAAGGATGGAGAGCTAAACCCTCTCTTGATATTGAAGGATTGTATCTTCTTCTTGGAGGTTTATCCCTCCCTTTACATTTGTAAGTTGTAGCTACCTTTGGAAGTCATTACTTCCCTTGAACAATAATTATTGATTATTTCTCATATATTGTGCATGGTGTATTGTGGTGTATTGGTGTAACTCTTATACTATTGTTCATTTCTCATAGGATATAATTGAATGGTTTAAGTATAAGTTGAAAAAGGTTTTAAATTGTATTTGATACTGATTCACCCCCCTCTCAGTATCAACAGGTCCTCTCTGCTCTGATGGATCAACACAGGTTCCCATATGAAAATACATGCGAAGATCTCTTCTGCATATGGTCATAATACGAGAGGAACAATCCACTTTAGTAAAACCACCAGATGATCAAAAGAGAAGCAAAAGTGAACTGATAGATAAAGTTCATCATGTGGCGTTTTCTTAACTTAACACAACTTTAGTAGTTATTTTTAGTTTAGTTATTTTTTATAAATAGGGAAATCGACCTTGTGTCAAGGGTCGATGGTTTTGGAGAGAAATACTTTTTTTTGAATAATGTAAGAGAATTATTTCTATACAATTTATTTTAATTAAGAAGTTCTATTTAGAACCAAATACACTTCTTTCATCTGAGGCGTGAATGTGATTGAACCAAGGGGGATTATTTCTATCTTTGAATTCAATATCTGCTGTTGAATTTAGTAAGAGTTGTTGTATTTTTTATTTATCTTATAATGTTGTGACATTTGTTTTATTCTAATTGATGAATAGAAATCGATTGTGTTAACATGTGATTGATAGTAGAGCATTGGAACTACTTTTCCTGCACTAACTTCTTGTCACATATATATGTTTTCTTTCTGTAACTGTTATCTCAGATGATGTTGAATGTTTATAAGTCCAAATGGTATTATTGCTAGTTTGAAGTAGTTTAGATCTTCCTCGTCTGCATGCTAAGGTATAAAGGTTATCCCAAAACCCAACTTTCTCCAACGTATGTTAACTTCCCTCTACCATTTAGTTTAAGCTCCATCTTTCTTTTGTTACAAATGTTAGAAAAGAATCAAAAAGAGAACTGCATAGCCCGAGGAAAGGTTTCACAGAAAGACATATCTATCAGTCACGAATAAATCCCATCGATAATTCCAGCCAGATCACAAATTTGGAGAACCTTACCACTTATCAAACGCTTACAAGTCTAATTGGGCCTCTTAAGCAGGTTTGGTTCCTCTTGTTGAGTTAAAGGGATCTCAGACCCCTTAACACCACCAATGACTGTATTGAGCGACATTCATCAGTGTTGTGCCAAGGAATGTTGTGGAACTCACACCACTTTCCAGTGTCTTTCTTATAATTCTTGTTACCTTTCTTTGCCTATATCTAGGACAAGCTCTCTTGAGGTTGGCCTTCCTTGATATGTCCTTCATTATGTGAGTTAGATTTGCCTTTTCCATGCTTCTCCCACTTACTCTACTTCTTGAATTTCTGCTCAATTTTGATTTCATATTGATAAGCAGCTCCTAGTGAGGAGATGTCTAAGAAATCCATCTGTGTTTGGATGTACCTATGTAGACCACTGCAGTACTTCAAAATCAGGTGTCGCTCAGAGTCTTTGATACCTAGCTTTGAGCGCAAGGTATGAAAGATGTTGGTGTACTCCGGCACCATCTGGTCTCTTTTCTGACACAGAGTTGTCCATCTCATGTATTGGTCATCGTAGTTTCCGACATGATATAACTCCTCCTTTAGGGAATCTACAGAGGTCTCCCAAGTGGGTTCTCACCCAAATAGTGTAGATTCATTCATGGTGTACCTCTCCCAGTAACCTTCCCACCAAGCTCTGACATGGGGAAGGGATTTAAGGAGCACAAAGGTGATCTTTTCACTGTCAGAATTTTTTTGGATAGAGTAATAACCTTCTAGCAGATTCTACCATTTTTCTAGAGCATTTTCATCTATCTGGCCTTCAAATAAGGGGATATAAAAATTGATTTGTACCTTGAAGGGTGTTGCACTTGCAAAACGGATTCTTGTCGAAGATGCCTCAGTCATCGCCATCGGTAGTCTTCGAAGGATCTAAGCAAAGTTGTCCATCATCTCGTTCCTCTGTCGCACTAGGGATTCCTCAAGCAATGTCTTGAAATGATCTCCTACTTTGTCATCTCTCTTTTCTTCCACGATGGGAGGTCACTTGGGCTGGTGAGAGCAGTTGTCCTCAAGCGAAATTAGCTCAAGACCCAACTCTCTATACCCTGACCTCGTCAGGGACCTACTCTGATACCATTGATCCCGACTTATTTTGAGAATGACATGAAGACAAAAATATAACCGATATATAACAAGGAAATAGAAGAGATAATGCGGAGAGCACAAAAATATAGTGAAACCCAACTTCTATTAATGAACAAGAGAGAGAAAAACATTGTAGAACAAAAACTGGTAGAATGGGGTAGCTTATCTATGAAAAGAAAGAGATGTTGGCTACGCTTCATTCACAACAAGCTTTACATCACACTTCATTGCATGCTTAAAGGGCCTCCTTCACCTGAATTATATATGAGAGAGTGAGAGGAGAACAATTCCCATGATGCATGTGGGATAAATTGGACTAAGTTTATAAAATTCCATAGGCATGTAAAACACCAGGACTTCTCGGGTGATCACCCATCCCAGTACTACTCTAGCCTGAGCGCGCTTAACTGCAGAGTTCTAATGGGATCCAATGCATTAATGCTATGTTGTAGGCATGTACATAAGACCACTAGGAAATCATTACATGATGTCTATAATTAACAAATGAAGATGACATTACATTCAATTCCCCATCAAAAGGGTGAATACCATGGTTTATCAAAACCACAGGCTCAAAATGGTGATTCAGTGGAAAAGGTGGATGGCCACCGAGATCCATATGGAGCATGGTGTGAGCAAATATTGTTCGAAACCCAAGAAATTGTCGAATCCCTAGTCACTCAGGAACCAAATATATTTGAAGAGAAGTTTGTAACTTTGCACCACACGGCCTACAATCAAGTTTCTAAAAAAATGTTAATTGAGAAAGTAAATACAAAAAACAATAAGGTGTCCACGAAATGGAAATCAACAATTAATTTCGATGGGATTGCACCATAAAAAATTGTGCAATTCCATGAAGCAACCAGAGAAGCCCTGAAACAATCTATCAGTAACATTGAAAACAAAATTTAGAATTAAAATAAATAAATAAAGGAATTATACAACTTTAATTCCACGACCATTATTTGCAGAACCATTAAACACAGTTCAACCAACACTCACCTTAGAAGATATCTCGAAAAGAAACAACAAATGGAAAGGTTCATCTAGTTTGCTACTAGCAATAAGAAAGTATGTTGGAGATGGGATACAAAAAAAAATACATTTGATCTAAGAAATTTGGGAGCTTGCACAAAGCTCCATCAACATTGCAACAAGGATTATAAATTTCAAAGAATATCTTCAGAAAGATCTAGAGAATGATGAAGGTTTCTACAAGAATGTTGTGGGTACATTCTCAGCTAAAGTTTCAAGCTTAAGTGATATTCACAGAAGAGAGCAAAACCTTCCTCCAAACATCTGGATGAAACAAATTAATGCATGTTGATTGAAGAGAATAAAAAGTTTAAGAGAAATGATAAATGAATTAGATGTTGTGAAAAACAAAAGAGGTGATCGATTCTTTAAGCTTGTTGATCTCACGAAAGTGTTGGGTACGTGTTATATTATTTGTAGGACTAGCTTTAGTGTTTGCTATGTTGCACCGAGAGTGTAGGTATCACCCCCCTTCGCGGGAGAATTTGTTTTTGCCTCGAGAAATGTGTCACCTTTTTTTGCCTCAATTTTCGTGTTGCCTCGATTTTTCGTGTCCATTGTTGGGCAGTTTTTCGACACATGGTTTTTTTGCCGATGGTTTTCTGTTTTTGGTTAAGGAATTAGGGTTGTTGACTAATCCATGTCATTAGATTAGGGTTTTGGAAGCCACTGACTCCTATATGTATATTGTATTGTAAACAATGTATGATGTGGATGAATATAGAATATGTTGGTTTTCCAAGGGAAAAATTTCTGTGTAATGTGTGCATTTTCCATTGTAGCTTTTTTGTTCTTTTGCTGAAAATTTGTTTGCAATAAATAATTGTACAAGGTTAAAATCTACAGAAATAACTCATTGGCCCGAGTTTATTAATGGATACAATACTTTCATCTAAAGAGCAATTATTAGAATAACTTAAGGTGTTGAAAGTTGCATGAGCAAATGAGTTCACCGAGTTAATAGAATTCTCTGAGGAAGGAATCAAAATGACTTCACCGAGTCAATATAATTCTCCAAGGAAGGAATAAAAAAGTGGCTAGACAAATACATCAATAGAAATGATGAGGTGGATGGCACGTTGCACCAATTAGGCATGGACTTAAGAGAGATGGAGAATGAGTTGTTCGAAATAAAGACTAAACATGAGATCACGATGGCCCCCATGAGGGAATATATTGAAGATAGGTTAAGAAAATCCTTAATCAAAATCTTTGAGCTAGATCAACAAGAAATGGTTGCAGCAATTACACCACCTCCAACACAAAACACCTACAAAAGAAGCACTGACAAACAAGTAAAGGCTAGAAGAATTTCCATCATAGTGAGTCAAGCAACAACCCTATTCCTCTCCTTGTTATCCTTCTTCTACAATCATTTGTTATGTTGCCTTCCATTTCCCAGTGATATGTGAAACCCATGCTGATACTTGATTGATTTTCTTGTGTCTTCCAGGTCTTTTCATTTCATGGTCCGCGAGAGCCCCATCCCAGTCCTATTTGAAGGAAAAACACAAATCTTTTATTTGTATTTGAAGACATTTACTCTCTTATTTTTAAAGACATATTATTTTTGAGGTTCCCAAAGAACTATTTTGAGATATTACATTATTGTAATCTCAAATACTTTGATTCAAGCAAGAGATTCCAAATGTATATCTATCATAATATTTTTTTGTGCCCGATGAAATGATCATTTAAAGTTCTTTACCATTTGCGATCAATATTTGCTTACTTCCTTTCCTTAAATATTGTGTTATGTTTTGATGAAATTTGTGATGGAAATGTCATCTTGTTTTATTTCACACTCTATTGGTTTATGATCCTGTAATATATTGTAAATAGTTTCTTTCGTAAGATACATGGTCTTGTCTCAGGTATTCTTTGCACACAAATACTTATTTCAAATGATCTCGGTCCTTCCTAGGCTTTGTTTATATTTCTGCATACAATAAAGGAGTACCACCTCTTAAAAAATGCAAGGGCATTTTATCCTCGTGACGTTGACTTAAAGATTGTAAAACAATCTTTTAGATCAACAATGGTGTACTCAAATAGTTCTCATTTCTTGATGTTGTTATGGTGGATGATACGAGACAACACACATTCTAAGTGTTGAGTATAACTAACGAACTATAAAAAGATATGACCATCCTAAATTGATACTTTGTGGAACGTTGTGCTTATATGATTCGTTGATTAGCTTGTTCTCAGTTGTACTGGCATTAACATTAATCAAACGATGAGACAATTGTTTTCCTTTTGAGTGATGTTGATACTTTGACCGGTTAAAGTGTATGCTCTTGTGATTGGGATGTCGATAAAGTGTCTTGGTAGCACGACTTCCTTTTATTGTACCTGTAGTGTGCTCAGGATTTACTTTTGATGTTTCATGCACTGGTTTGTTGATAGTTGCATTTCTATACATAAGTACACCTATAACTTCCATCGTTTGCACTCCAACATCCTTATATGTCTTTTCTCCAACTAGATTAGAATCTTTTTGAGTTGTGATATTCACTAGATTTGTACTCGTTCCTTTCTTCACGACTTGGATTTGTTCATCTAAAAATTTCAATGCTTTATTTTCAATACGCAATTCTAACTTGTTTTCCAGGGACTTCTTATCATTATTAATCTTTTTTATTTGTGTAGGTAGATTTTGATTATGATTCTTTAAGCGTGCAAGTTCTTCATTCTCTAATTTTTCAACTTCGTTTTTGATGTTTTGACTCTTAAGTTTTTCGTCTTTTGACTTTCTAATTTGTTCCAATAATATTTGATTAAGGTTTTTTAAACGAGTAGTTTCTTCATCTTTTTCTGATAATTTGTTCCCAAGATCTTGATTTTCTTGTTCCAACTTTTGAACACATTATTTTGTATCCTTTTACTTCTTAATCTGAATAAGAAGTTCTTGATTGTGATCTTGTAAGCGATAAATCTCTTCATTTTTGGCTAATAATTTACCATCATATATCTTGTTGATATCTTTATATTTTTCTTCTTGTTTCGCGCATTTGTCTTCTATCTTTTTAATTTGTGACTCTATTTGCATGTCACTTTGAAATTCAATTAAGTAAAAAGCTATTTAATGCTTTGAATAAGTAGTTCTTGATTATGATCTTGTAAGCGAGAAATCTCTTCATTTTTGGCTAATAATTTACCATCATATATCTTCTTTAGATCTTTATATTTTTCTTCTTGTTCCACGCATTTGTCTTCTATGTTTTTAATTTGTGACACTATTTATGTGTCACTTTGAAATTCAATTATGAAAAAATATTTGTAATACTTTAAAGTAGTTCTTGATTGTGATCTTGTAAGCGAGAAATCTCTTCATTTTGGCTAATAATTTACCATCATATATCTTCTTGAGATATTTATATTTTTTTTCTTTTTCTGGTATTTGTGACTCTATTTGTGTGTCACTTTGAAATTCAATTAAGTAAAAAGATCTGTAATACTTTGAGCAAATGAGCCCGATGGGTTAACTCTAGTGGTTGAGTGTTGTGGTTATTTTGAATGAGGTTTCGGGGTCAAATCCCCAGCTAGCTATTGTTGCTCTTAATGAGATTGTTGAGCCTCACTCAATGTCCCCACCGGGCTAGGCTCGTAATCAGGACAACGATTTACCCTGTTTACCATCGACGAGATGTGGGGAAGTACTCAAGGATTTCTCGCGATTTCTTCCATCGAAAAAAAAAACACTTTGAGCAAATGACATTTTGATTTTTGAATGATTTTGGACATGTAAACTCCTTCGCACAAAATAAACATTTTGAAAAAAGAGTATAACTTTGTGTGGAATTCATAATTTCGACATTCGTATAATTAGTGAATGCGATGGTCCCACTAATTGATGTGTTTCAATGATTTCCTTCTTAAACTCTTGAATTGAAAATCTTCTTCCAACTCTTCTTGTTTCGCCTCATATATATATATATATATATATATATATATATATATATATATATATATATATATATATATATATACTTAATTATTTTTTATACTTTTTGAAAAATACTTTTATTTTCACTTAATCTTTTTTTCCCTTAATAATTAATACAAATTAATTTAATATTACCTTAACAATTTCCAAAAGAAAATTTTTAATTATACCCCTTCCTTCATAATGAACTATTAAAATCTTGGAGAATGATTTAAATATATATATATTTTTAATATAAAAACAATTTATCAATAACTTATTTGAAAATTAAAAATTAATTGTAATTTCTTTTTATGATGATGATGATGATGATTAACGTCCACTAAGACCTAATTGGTCTATCAGAACTTAAGAGGGTAAGTGATTACTTGTGATTCTTTAGAATTTTGTTTATGTGCTCGAAAAGCATTAAGAGAAGCTTTCCAAGATCACCATAC
>ML795161.1:44723-68032 GCA_009831015.1 Picea engelmannii
GCACTCCACATTTGAATGCGCCTGGGTGGATTCATGGCGAATTAACTGTGAACTTGACGTGAGCCGGTGGGCGCTGTGCCTCCCTGTCCCAACTCGGAGCCACGTGGTCGCTTTTGCCGCGCTGTCACCCCATCCGGGGAATATTTTGATAAGGTTAAGAGTTTCTTGGTATACCAATTTAGAGATCAGGTTCAAGGCTTTAGAAATATGAATTTTGGTGAAAAGAGAAACCATATCAAAGTTGACCATGAGGTAATCATCATCAAGGTGGATATTTATAGTTTTATGAATGAAATACATAGAAGCTTTAATAAAAGAAGAGGTTTTACCAACGAAGGCTTGAAGCTTGTCGACAAGAAAACAAGCAAGGGCATGAGTGGGGGCTCCTATGGCGCTTACTATAGGTTTGAGTGAAATGTCTTTTTTGTGTATTTTGGGTTGTCTATAGATCCTTGGGGTTTGAGGGTTATGTGGAATGATACACTTTGGGATGGTAGGATCCAGAGAGGAAGATTTGATGGCTTTGGTGACCATGTTGGTAGTGGTATTAATCGGGTTTTTGGGGAGAGATTTATAAGTAGAGGAAGAAAGAAGGTTGAGTAGTTAGGAATCATAATCTAGGGTATTCATAATGATAGTGGTGTTTCCATTGTTGGATTTGAGTACATTGATGTCAAGTTTATCATTAAGCCGACGAATAGATTCAAATTGTTCTTTAGAAAGGTTTGGTTTAGGGGGCCCAAAACGATGGAGGATTTGTCTGCATTCTTGCCTGATTTCTTCGGCTTCATGAGGTAGAAGGTTGTGGGTAATGGATTCAATGGAGAAAATAATTTCCTCCATGAGGATCCACTTAGGGGTTAGGGAGAAATTAAAACCTTTTCAAGGATTTGGAGCGTGGGAGGGTCCAAAGTAACTAAAGATAAATTTATAATTGTGTTGGAATTGGAAGAAGGGGCAATATGAGAGAGATAAAAATTATTGGAGGTAGTGTGTCCTTCCAAAGGTGGCAAATCAAATGAGAGAGAATTATAAAATGGTAAGGAAGAAAGATCCTCCTTTTGGTTGTGAGAATGATTAGGTTTAGGTTAAACATCATCTAAAAGAGACGGAGAGGAAGTTTCATGCAAGTGTGAAAGAATGGAAGAAACATTGTTGGACACGCTTGGAAGATTGGATGAACTATAGTTTGTTGGTAATAAATTATTGGAAGAAGTAGAGGTGCAGACAAAGGCATAACGCACAAGTTCATGGCCAGGCCTTCCCCAGATGGAGATCATTGGTTTCATGAATATTAGAACTATGTAGAATGAAAAGGGAGATAAGCGAGGAAAGGATTTGAATAGACTTAGAATCGAGATTAGGGTTTTTAATGGGGAGGTGGGGGTTGTAAAGGATACTGAAGGTTAACTTGAGTGAGGAACTGTCAAGAGAAATAGAAAAAGAAGGAAAATTCGACGAGGGAGATGTTGTGTCTAAGTGAGAGGTTAAAAGGCTGCAAAAGGGAGTCAAACACTACAAAGTTGGCGAGGGATTTCCATTGAACGATATGAGAGAGGATTAGAGACAATATTTTTCCTAATAGTTTGGACTAACGTGAGAGGAGAAGGAGAAGACCATGGGTGATGGGGTGAAGGAGATGATGTATGAGGTCTTCTCCTTATCCTCCCACGTTGGTTCAAACTACTAACACAAATATCATCTCTCAAGCCTCTCTCATATTGTTCAATGGAAAACCCTTGCCATCTTTGCAACATTTGGCTTCTTCTCACAACATTTTAACCTCTCCCTCAAATATAACCTTTCCCTCATTGAATTTTCCTTCTTTTTCTATTTCTCTTGGCAGTTCCTCGCCCGAGTTAAACTTGGGTCTCCTTTTCAATCCCCGCTTACCCATTCAAAACCATAATAGCAATTCTAAGTCTAGTCAGATCCTTTCCTCCCCTATCTCCCTTGGCATTTCGCATAATTATATTATTCACGAAACCAATGATCTCATCTTGGACAAGCCTGGCGACAATCTTACACACTGCACCTTTACATGCACCTCTATTTCTTCCAATAATTTTCTACCAACCCACAATAGTTCATCCAATCTTCCAAGCGTGTCCAATGATAATTATCCCATTCTTTCACACTCGCGTGAACCTTCTTATCCATCTCTTTAGATGATGTTTACCCTTACCCTAATCACTCTCACAACCGCATGGAGGATCTTGATTCCTTACCCTTTTAATTCTCTCTCATTCAATTTGCCTCCTTTTGAAGGACACACTACCTCTAATAATTGTTATCTCTCTCATTCTTCCCCTCCTTCAAGTTCCAACACAATTATAAATTTATTTTCGATTAATTTGGACCCTTCCACCCTCCAACTCCTTGAAAAAGGTTTTAATTTCACCCTATCCCCTAAGCGGATCCCCATGGAGGAAATTATTTGCTCCATTGAATCCATTAACCACAATCTTTCGACTCATGAAGCCAAAGAAATCAGGCATGAATGCGAACTATCCTTCGTCGTTCTAGGCCCCTTAAACAAATCCTCTCTAAAGAACAATTTGAATCTATTTATCGGTTAATGATAACCTTGGCGTCATTGTACTCAAAGCCGACAAAGAAAACAACATTTTCATTATGAATACATCGGATTATGATTTCAAACTACTCAACCTTCTTTCTTCCTCTACTTATACATCTTTCCCCAAAAACCCGATTAATACCATTACCAACATGGTCACCAAAGCCATCGAATCTTCCTCCCTAGATCCTACCATCCAAAAGCATCTCATTCCACATAACCCTCAAACCATGAGGATCTATGGACAACCCAAATACACAAAAAATATATTCTAATCATACCTATAGTAAGCGCCATAGGATCCCTCACTCATGTCCTTGCTCATTTTCTTACCGACAATCTTCAAGCATTCGTTGGAAAAACCTCTTTTTTTATTAAACATTCTACGGATTTCATTCATAAAACCAGAAATATTTACCTTAATGATGATGACCTCATGGTAAGCTTTGATGTGCTTTCTCTTTTCACGAAAATTCCAGTTTTCGAAGCCCTGAACCCGATCTCTAAATTCGTAGACCAAGAAACACTTATCCTTATCAAAATATGCCTCTCTTCTACCTTCTTCACCTTTAAAGGGGTTTGCTATGAACAAGTTGAAGGTACATCCATGATGTCATCCTTATCCCCAATGGTGGCTAATATTTTTATGGAAAATTTTGAGGATTTAGCCTTAAGCAGTTTCCATCTCAAACCCAAATGTTGGTTTCAATTTATTGATAAAACATTTGTCATCTGGCCTCATGGCCACACTAACTTGATCTCTTTCTTCAATCAGCTTAAAAGCCTTTCCCCCACCATATAATTCACTATGGAAACCCAAAAGGACAACTATATCCCCTTTATATATGTTCTCATCTCTCGTCTTCTTGATGACTCCCTCTTGCACAAGTTCTACAGGAACAAAACCCATACCAATAAATACATTAATGCCAGGTCCCACAATCATCCAACACAAAAATCCATTGTTTTAAAAACATTGATTAATCACACCATCCACATTTCCACCCCTCAATTTCTCGCGGAGGAAAAGGCCCACTTAACCAAAGCTCTTTTATCGAATGGCTATTCTCTCTCTCAAATCAACCGAGCCTTCCACTCAACCAACAATCCTAAACCAAAACTCTCCTCATCCTCCACCCCTTCCATTGCTCTCCTCTCTCTTTCTTACATCCATGGCACCATCAATCATATCACAAAACTCTTATCTAAGAGGAATATCAAAACCTTGTTTAACCCTACAAAACCCTCAAACAAATTTTTAGAACAACCAAAGATAAGTTCGACCTAATGCTTGGCCCGAGAGTTTACCAAATTTCCTATTCTTGTGGGAAATCTCATATAGGTCAAACTAGTATAATATTTAAATCTATCCTTAAATAACATATAACTGATACTACCTATAACCATATATACAAATCAATTGTCACAAAACATTGTTTCAATTCCAAACACCTATTTACTTTGACCAAACAAAAAATTTAGCCTCAACCCCTCATTACTCCTCTCGTCTTATTTGGGAGGCCCTTGAAATTGAAAAACATCCCAATAACTTTAATCACGAAGATGGCTACAAACTTAGCCAATCTTGGAAGCCCACTATTTATCACCTTATTCACCAAGCTTCCTCCTTTTAAATTTATGTTCTTGATCTTCTCCAACATCCCTCCTCTCCCATTCCACGATTTTTCTTGAATCTAACAGATCCCCTCTCTACATCTTTTTTCTTCTTCATTTTGAGCTCCACTTATCTCATTAGTTTCGCTGCTTAATCTATCCAATTTATCCAAATTATTTTTATTTCATTTTATCTATATTAATTTTCTCTCTTGATTAAGAAAAATCCTTTGGCTCTAGTTCACAACTTTATTTTTAGCATTCTATTATGTTTTATTATTATAATTATATTCTAAATCTCCCCTTTAATTAACTAATGAAATCCATTTTCTTGCATTATGAATCTCCCTTTAATAAATTATTCTAATTTATGTCGTCTTTTATTTCTTTTACAATCCCCCCCTCCCCCCTTTTAAATCATTCTCATTACTTTTATTTCTTTTTATCTTCCCCCCTCACCTTATTTTTCTTTGAATCTCATCAACTCTAACCCACTTTTATTCACTTTTTATCCCTTCTTTAATAATTTATTATTACCCTCTTTTACCCCCCTTTATAATATCTCTCATTACCCCTTTAAAAACCCTATTATTAATTATTTATCCATTATAGATTACCTAATCTCAATGGGTATTTCTATTAATTTATCCATTTATATTTGTTATCTTTTATCTCTCCTTCAAGGATTCTAACTATTCATCTTCTATATATACACGCATCAATACTCTTTTCTAATCATATTAGCTTTGTTTGTCCCCGATGATGTGTGGAGTGTCCACTGATAATGTTGGGCATTTCAAAACCATTCACATAGTACTATCCAAAAGAAAAGTTTTATAATTACAATACACACAACATTTTCAATATATATATATATATATATATATATATATATATATATATATATATATATATATATATATATATATATATATATATATATATATATATATATATATATATANAATATATATATATATATATATATATATATATATATATATATATATATATATATATATATATATAGGTCTAAAAGTATATTAAAAAAGGGGTGCATGTGAAAAAGTGAAAAGTGAAATGGTGATTTCAAACCCATGGGTTTGGGGCATTTGCCCATGGTTTGGGGTATTTTCCCATGGTGTTTGGGGTATTTTCCCATGGTATTGAGAATTATTTATTTAATTAAGGGGCATGTACTTTCATGAACGGTTATGAGAGAGAGAGAGAGAGAGAGAGAGAGAGAGAGAGAGAGAGAGAGAGAGAGAGATTAACAAAGATTGAAATGTGAAATCAATTTTAGGTCATCTTGGGATTTTCGCGATAACGTTTTTCTAGGATGTTTCATCCCTTGATATTTTGAGGAGGTAGAGGAGATATCTTGGTTTACATGTGATGAAAATATTGTATTTTGATTTACTATACTTTCAGAGATATGCCCTTTGGACGTTAGGGTTCTTGAATGCTCCTTAAATAAGCTTAAAACATGTCAACTTGGTACATTCGCTATAACTTATTTTTTGGGATGCTTCTAACCCAAATATTTTTTAGAGATATAGGAAATATCTTGGTGTACATGTGGTAAAATATTAGATTCTAGTTCGATATACTTTCAGAGATATGCCTTGTGGAAGTTAGGGTTCTTGAATGCTCTTGAAATCAATTTCAAACAAGTAAGCTTGGAATTTTTACTATAACTTATTTTATGGGATGTTTCAGACATAGAGATTTTGCAAAGATGGAAGAGAGATCTTGGTGTACACGTGGTAAAAATATTAGATGTTGGTTTTCTACACTTTTGTAGACATGAGTTGTGGAATTTAAGGTTCTTGAATGCTCTTAAAATCAATTTCAAACAAGTAAGCTTGGCACTATTGTTATAAATTATTTTCTGGGATGTTTTAGACCCTGATATTTTGAAAATATAGATGAGAGATCTTGGTATACATGTGATAAATTTTTCAGATGTTAGTTATCTAAACTTTTGGAGATATTCCATGTGGAAATTAGGGTTACTGAATGTTCTTGAAATCAGTTTCAAACAAGTAAGCTTGTCACTTTTTCTATAACTTATTTTCTAGGATGTTTCAGATCCTAAGATTTTGTAGAGACAAAGGAGAGTTCTCGTTGTATATGTGGTAAAAATATCATATTCCGATTCACTGTACTTTCGAGATATGATCCGTGGAAGTTAAGGTTCCTCAATACTCCTAAAATCAGTTTCAAACAAGTCACCTTGGAACTTTTTCTATAAATTATTTTATGGGATGTTTTAGACCTTGAGATCTTGCAGAGACAGATAATATGTAAAAAAGTACCTTAGGTAAAAAATTTAGTATTATATTTGTAAAATTGGATACATGGCATGTTGTACAAGTTTGTTCTTGGGAATATTCCCAAAACAACAAGCTTTGGGAAAGTCTTCGTTTGGAAATTCAAAATTTTGTCAGACCTAGTAAAGGAAGAAGTTGTGAGCAGAATCAATGAAGGAAAAAGTAGTGAGTAGACCAAGTAAAGGTAGAAGTAGTGATAAAACCTGATGAAGGAAGAAATAGCAAGAATACTCGATGAAGGTTGGTGCAACTTAGAGATTGGTGTCTCTTGCTAAGTTGGTGCTTAGCTGTGGGGATTGGTGTCTATGAAGATCTATAAGAGATTGGTGTCTCTTTCTAAGTTCATTCTTAGTAATGAGGAATGGTGTCTATGAATATCTGAAAGAGATTGGTGTCTCTTTCTAAGTTGGTGCTTAGTGACGAGGAATGGTGTCTATGAAGATCTGAAAGAGATTAGTGTATCTTGTTAAGTTGGTGCTTAGCAGTGGGGATTGGTGTCTCCAATAGTTTGGTGTATATGAAGATATGTAAGAGTAGGTTGGTGCCTACCGAGATTTGTGTTAGTAGGGATTTGTGTCTCGATTGGTTGGTGCCTACAAATAATTGTAACAATAGTTTGGTTCCTACAAATAATTATAAAGAAAAGTTTCATGGTTTTCTGATGAAAGGGTTTACATATAAATCTTATGTTCCATGTTCTGCGATTAATATGTTATTATTTTATTATGGTTGATGAATGTTTGAAAAAGTAAAAAATTGTATTATACTCATTCACCCCCCCTCTCAATATAAGTGTGTGCTCAACAATTAGTTTCATAGCAGTTTCCTTCAGAAATAGTTTAATCACTTGAAGGTAGATCTCGGGAGCACACACGACCGATCAATAAGGTTTCTCCACAAACAAGGATCCGTTGTTTGACAGAACAAACTATGCCTCTGGAGCATAAGGATGTGAACCTGTTTAGTGTATCTTGGTTTTGATATTTGGTAATCAATCATGATTTTTTATACAACCTATTGTAATCTTCTAGATTACACGGATTCAAGAAGAGAGTACATTAGGGAATACATATCACACATGTACTCATAAGAGAGAGATTTGTGGGAAGGTTAACCAACCACCTTTTTATACCATTTTCATGAGTATATATACATAGGAGGGATGGTTGGAGTAGTTGCACCCTCTCAAACTAATACTTAGTTAGATGCATATATACCCTACATGCATTTACTTACTTTAGTACAAGTGTTCACATATTATCTTATGCTAGTGTATATTATATGATGAATATTAAAAGGGTATAAGAGGCATCCTCAACATCTTTCCCATACTCAAATCCTTTCTCATCCCGAGCAACTGTGAAACAACATCCTGGGTCTCTACTCCTGCAGAAGTATCCTTAATGTGCACCAATCATGCATATCAGTCTGTGTAGGTAACTCAACCACAACAACCGCTAGCTATATAGGAAGATACACGTATACAAGGTTTACTATGAATGGTTTCCAATGGATCTAAATGACTACATATCACATATCCCAACTCATCGATATCCATGCTTTCAACATTCTCTGCTAGTCAAAGGGTTCCCACTATTGCCTCAATCCAATTGCAAAGTCTACTCCTCACAGGAACCATTGGGGTACACTCTATTGTAGCTCCAGTGATTTGTCGCTCTTGGGGTTGTTTTTATGGAATCGACTAGGGTCTGCAACATCAACCAATACTAATATTCCTATGCTTTCGTTTTCATGAACCAGGGGATTTTTCTGCAATTCTTTTACCAAGAGGATTAATCAATTCAAATGTTCTTGTGCCATCATCTTGTCTTTTAAGTTATTACATGCATGTCTATCATTTGATGTCTCTTTCTTGAATGCATTCAACTACTCCAAAAATGTTCATTATGAATTCTTTCTGCAAGTGCTCAAATCAACTACTGCAAAATTATCGACCAATGCTCAATCAAGTGCTCAATGGTAATGTTACTAATCAAACTTCTTCTCTACTATTGTTATCAGTCATGGCTATGCTTCTTTGTGCTTTCAATATTTGGCAATGTATGGATTCTGCATATAAATTACATGAAGGATGACTAACTATGACTCAATTCTAAGACTCTATTACACATGCATGACTTAAGGACTCAACTATAACTAGGACAAGACTTAATGGTTAGACTCTATTGTTAGTAAAACTTAAAAACTCTTTTTTCTAGTAATATACTTTGCAAACTTACTAGATGTTTTCGACTAGGTATCAACTGACATCAGCAAGAAATCGATCTCATTGACTAGGCACTAAGTTACATTACATTGGTGGAGAGGATCTCCCGCCTTTAATGAATCACGTTTAAGCCTCTCTCTTACACTTCTGATTCAGATTTTACATTAAATCTCTATTGACTCAATCGACAATATAAAAAATATCATTTTTTTTTTGGACTAAACTGACTTCCGACTACAAACTTGATTATGGGTCAACTTTACGGGTCAACTCGACTGACTGTACTATACATTGAATTGACTATAATATTTAACTATCTTCATGCAACATTCTTCATGTAATACTCACTTTTTACAGAATTGAGACTTCTCAACACTTTATTCTATTACAATGAAATCTATGGCTCACTTGTAATTTGCTTCTTGTTCCACATGTCTTTGAAAATACTTATCCATATTTGCAAGTCAAAAATGCTATATAGGTTAGTTATCCATGGAGAAGTCTAATTTGTGGAGGGATTTGAGTATCTCGTTGGCATCAAATTGTTCTTAGGGTGCTACTCTCGATCAATCGACAAGTAGACTATGTCACCTTCCAACCGGGCCTCATAAACATGCTCTCAAAGCCTTTGGCAACCTAGAAAAGTAATTTAAATGAAGAATTGGGAATGTAAATGAAATAGGTCCCAATTTGGTAGCATCCCTGCATGCATGTATTCAGTGGGATCACAACTGCTTCCAACATCTTATAGAGTGCTCGTTGATCACAAATTGATACTAAATTTACTCCAGTTGAGATATGCTTCTCATAGGAACTCAATTTGAAGCCCGAAATAATGAAAGGATTCACCAAAAGACTCTTGTTTTACTTGCTATATAGTGGCATGCTTCTGCAACATTGGATAAAATATGTCTCTTCAACATAGATGGTCTAAAAGACACCACCCGACTAGATTATGGACTCGACCAACCGACATTAGTCTCAACCAACATATAAGGATCCAGACAAGAGAGTGATAATGATGGCTACCCTCTTCATAAATCACTGCCTTAGAACTTAACAAGAAACTAGAGGCAAATATCCTTGCTTTTGGGAGCAATACACTTGGTTTTCATAGTTTTTCCACTGGGAAAATTGCCATTCGTTTTATTGTTATTAAAACATTTGGATACTTATAATATCCATTGCGACTATTATTGATGTTGAGCCCTCATACCTCTTGTTTATACAAACATTTCTCTATCGAGGTAGAGTCTATGTCGATGTTCAATGTATTGAATTCCTTTTGGGCAATCCCATGATCTCAACCAAAATAAAATAAAAAGAACAGTTTGACTTGACTCACATTAACATTAATAAGGTTAGTTTCATTTTCATGTTGATTTCCTATATTTTAGTCGATTCTTCATGTGCTCGATTGACTTAATGAATACACCATTCCTTTTTGGTCACTTGAATTCACACTAGTCCCAACATCATTCAAACATACCAAAAGCATTTGAATACCCTTATATCCTACGAGAAACTTGTGCAACATGTTACCCCCCATGCCTAGGGTTAACTAAGGATATAATTTCTTGAGGCTCGTAGGTAGAAAACATGGAGTGCTGAGAGTCATACTGACCAATAGAGCCCACATTAGGTAGATAGATCCCCTCATTGCATCACCATTCATGACTGGTAATAGAGCAGCGTCCACTACATTGGTTCCCCCACCAGAAGATAGTAGGTATTGCTTCATGAGGTAATAAGTCCAGTCTCATGGTAAGTGCCTCTTTAATATTTGAGGCATTTGAGCATTTTCAAAGAGTCCTTTCTTGATTATGGAACATTTTCTTGGAAATTATATCTTTTGCCTAATTTCACCTTGGTGGTTGTCATGGTATCCCAGTAAGTTGGTCACCCTCGATAAAAGGTTTGATATTGGGGGGTTTCCTTGAAGGGTCATCATACCATTCCCACTCATACCACTTTCCACACTTATTCCCCTCTGCTTCCTCATCTTTTGGGTTTTTGTGTTAATTGACCGCACGAGGGGTTTGTACCTCATTTCATGGGAAGAAGGTGTCAAAGGCCCAGAGGTGTTGTAGCTGACATCATACATAAATGCTCACACTAGAGTCTTGAGAGCCCTGAAATGCTTCTCTAAAGGAACAAAGAACTTTAAAGTGAAAATAAATATAAAAAAATGTCCTACTTGAAGAGGGAGTGTTATTGGATAAACTGGTAGGTGCAGACACTAACTGATCTCCCTAGATCCACCTAGATCTAGAACAAAACACACCAGAACATGCCGCTTTCCTTAAGTTTTAAATATTGAATTTACTAATTAAAGAGGGATAGGTGACATACCATTTAAATGTCGCTTCCTCTCACCATCACCATCCTAGCTCCGTTCCAACACTCATATAATGATGATCCTGCAAAAGAACGCAACCAACCAAAGTGATAGTAATAGCATAAACTCAATATAAACCTATGTATGTGATCAAGGAATCATACAATAAAACACAACAAGATTTATAGGAAAGAATCATATTACTGTATCATATTAAATGTGAAAGAGATATTACAACCGTGGCCTTGATGTCGTAAGGTCCCTTCCAACTATCTTTCGTTCCCCACACACTTCCACTCCAAGAATTCTGAGAGCATAGGTATGATAATATTCACAATCTATATTGACAAAATGGATCATCTAGCCAAGCTAACAATCTCCAAAGCTCAATCCAATCCAAGCTAATCCCAAAAGCTCTAAACTCAAAGCTCATCTCATCCAAGCCAACTTTCTCCATGAGAGCTCCTCTCCTTTTATAAGCTGAAGAGAATAAGGTGAGGAGGTTAGGATGATCCCACTAAATCATGAAAGCGAGTAGGATCCAAACCATTTGGATGCCACCTCACCATGGAAGTTTCTCCTTCTAGAAGCATCGAGAATATGCTTTCTCCTTCTAGAAGCATCGAGAATATGCTCATTTTTCCCACGTATGAGCATTCTCGCACCCTGCTTATAGAGCAACCTGTGAACCTCTTGCAACCCAGCTATGGTGCAGCCTGCGAGAATCAAGCATTCTCGCACCCTGCCTATATAGAAACTTGCAAACATCCTCTTTAATAGGGTTTTTACAAAGGAGAATGCAAATTATTTTCTCAGGAAAAGTTGTTCTCTCTTCTTTCTTCAGGAACTCAGGCCACTGACCCCTCTAAAGGAAACAAATAGGTTTACATCATTAACAGTCATAGGGATGACGAAAATAATGTGTAACAGAAGTGTGTTGCAATGTTCTTTTATTTCCATTGCATATAGAACCCAATGTGTTCTAACTTCAAGTGGCATTGTGGTGATTTTTTATTTCCATTGCACATAACACTCAATGTTCAGACTTAATAAAAAGGTGAATGAAGGGCTTGGAAAAAGGTTGCATTGCAAACAAAAGGAACTCAAGGATGTAGTACACCCTCCACAAAGGAACCCATAAATGAGACAATATAAGCCCTTCATATGTCAAGAACCACATGCCCAAGAGTCTTTCCCCAATACACCTCATACTCATTACATGATCTAGATAGGGTCTTCTTGGGAAACATTCCTTGAATTGGGGATTGGCCTACCCAATAGGGTACCATGACACCCCTCCCATACCTAAATTTGGAAAATGTTATAAGGTCTTTGAGAATTTGTTTAATTTGAAAACAGGAGGTTTAATGCACTTGTTTGGGGTGGTTCTTTTATTAAATGTGGCGTACTTTCATGATTCATATGACTTGTGGACCCTTGGAGGGCATACTTGTTTGTCTTTGCAGGACCTTTCCCGAAGAAAGTCATTCATGAAGGAACTATGCCACTTGGACCTTCATAGGGGCTTGAAATCCCATAGGATTGTTGCCATACCCCACATGTGGGAGACCATTGATGATGGGAATTGGAACTTTTGAGGACATCTAGCCTCATGAGGAAGGCTTAGGATGATGAACCACAAATGATGTCACCTTCTATACTTGGACGTAGCCTTTGGATCCCTAGGACATCACCCTTTATCCCTTGACATCATCTTGGAGGCTAGGGTTTGATGGATGATGTGATTTCATAGGTGGTTTGACAGGAGGAGACACATGGCATGGAAATTTTGCACATGCGATCATGACACATGGCCTTTGGAGGCCTAACAATCTCCTCTTTGAGGCTTGACATCTCACTTTTCATCCCTACGTCACCCTTCTAGGTCATGCTGTCACCGTTTTTATGGTTTTACATTATGTATTTTTCATTTTTTCATATTGTAAAGGAAAATGAAGGGGTTCAGCTGTGGCATACACCGATCACCTAGGCCAGGCCATGCCATGCTACTTAAAACTACTCTGACCAAGTTTCAATATAGATCCTGTAGCACACCCCAGTCTTAGGCCACTGGGTTATGCATGCTCTGCTACAAATTTGTAACACACCCCCAACCATCTGTTGGGGCATGTCACTTGAAGAAATTATTCAAAATACAAGTTCAAACAGACATATATATGTATACTCTACTAAAACACAGATTCATGAGAGAATGAGAGTAAAAACATACATGCAACAAACACAGGAAATTCTTATAAATATCAGACATGCACTTAAACATAACATGTAAAATTAACACAATTGATACTTATCTTTTAATTGATGGCCACCAATTGTGTGCAGACCTTCCACGAACCTCCCAGCCATAGACTATGATACTCATCACTCTCAGTAGTGGGTCAGCCCCGAGATGGGACTAAAATCCACCTGGGAAAAGAGAATTCCTAGGCTAGGCTGAGACAATGGGATGCTACACAGTCAATCAGGAAGGATTCCCTTCCAGGAGCCAACCTAGACACACAACCTACAACCTCTTATTCCCCACATGCCTATCCCACCCCAGAAAGTATACACCTTCACTGTTCAACAATCCATTGACTGCTTCAGTTCCCTTCTAGGGCTTCAACAACATGCCAGACAATAATTCTCCGAGCACTATAGTTGTTGTCGGGCTTCCTCCAAGAGAAATCACTTCCCCAACAACCTCTCTCACCTACAGAGAGTTGCTCACAGCCCTAACAACCTGCTTCTTCTTTCCCAACCAACTCTCTCATTTGGAGAGAGTCACTCACAGACCTGATAACCTACTTTCAATCCATCTCCTTAGCAAATACAACAAGGTGATAGCAACGATAAGAATCGACATGGATGCAGACAATGGAAGCAAGCCACACTCAATCCATTAACTGCCTTGGTAACAACAACCAATTGTTAAGACACAACACGGGGTTAGGAAAATACATGTGTGTTGGGATTCACATGAAATACACATGATAACTCAAGTATAATTATGGGTTCCAGAGGTGCGTGAATACTCAGAGGTTGATAATGGAGGTAATGGCTTCTTGCATGAATCTGTGAGTGCATGGGAAGATGGCCAGAATGAAAGTGAACTCCCAAGAAGGAAGAGTTTTCTAAATATATCTTTATGTCCCAAATCAAACACTTGTCCTCGTGAAACTGCATGAGCTCCACTTAACATTCGTTCCCTTCCCACATGAACTTAGGATAACATAGGTTATGTCCAACCTTAGTTTTTAGGAAACAATAATATAATATTATTCCCATAGATATAAGCCCTCAAGCTTAGCCCTTTCCCCAACCTCATAGCCCCATCCCTTTCCCTACCTAGTGGAGCTTAGTCCCCCATTCTCTTTTATCGTGGTCGGTCTACATGAAATGATGTATTTATATTATTGATATGAGTATTTACATATACAAAAATAGGCTCTCTGGCCTTTAGCATCTAGGATCTCCGACCTAATCATCACATAAGCCTCCTAGCTTATAATCACTTGGCTCACTAGCCTACAAAACATATTTACATTCACAATTACATTATGGGGCCTGGCCTTGGGATATTACAATCCCATCCCCTTATTTATGCACTGTCCTCAATGCATCATATATCAAGTATAATTTAAAAAAGATTCTTCAAAAAGCTCCAAGCTTTTGCTATTGGAACTTGTTATTCACCTGGTGCTCTTCTTTCAAGCACCATTTCTCGTATTCATACTATAGCTGGAAGTCAATTGCTCTATTTCATAGAGTTGCTTCCATAAATAATTCAGCTCATTGTTCCATTTGACACACCCTCTTGTTACACATTATTTTGGTCACTCTGATGATGACTCTACAGGCACATGTTCAGGCTCTCAACACAATCTTTTACATGAGAAAAATGACTAAGTTCTTCCCCTACAAGGCATATTTTTAGAATGACATCACAGGCTAACAGTGGTACATAGTGTGGAAATACTTGATTTCCGTAGGCTTCTCTATGCCTGGCTCGCCAGATTTTTGCATGCTGCTATATAGGCAGGGTGCGGCGACGTTTGAAGCTAAGGGAAGGAAGAGGTTTCACGAAGTTTCTAGAAGGAGAATATTCTAGAATGTGAGGTGGGGTCCATATGGTTGTGGTCTTACTGGATTCTCTGATTTGGTGGGATCATCCTCATCCTTGTAACTACTCCACCTTCTCTTATATAATGATGGGTTTCTCATGGAAAAGGTTAAGCAAGATTGAGCAAAGAATTGCTAAAAGAATAGGCTGAAGACTGTGTGAAGGATCCGATTACAACTGATGCTTGAGGCCTCCATTTGTCCATCAAGATTTTGTGGACCATCTTCATACAAATTCGAAGCAAGTGTATGTGTGTGTTGGAACAAAGGACCACCAAAAGGGAACTTGAGACATCAAGGCAATTTGGTTGTATCTTCCACTTTTACTTAATATGATACGGTGACATGTTTCTTTCCCATAAAATCATTAGTGTTTTATTACATGACTCCTTGATCAGATGTTTAGGTTTCCATTGAATCTACAATTGTTTCTTTCACTTTGGTTGGTTTGTGTCATTTCTGATCTGATTTCACAAGAGCACCGGAGCGAAGCAGGGACAACATAGATATAAGGAAGTGATATCTAAAGGTATGTCATCTATTCCCTCTTTGGTAGTAAATTTAATGGTAGCAACTTAGGGAAAGTGTCATGTCCTGTCTTGTTTTGTTCTAGATCCAGGTGGATCTAGGGAGATTAGTTTATGTCCACATTCACCAATTTATCCAATAACACCTCATTCTTCAAAGGCTCGACCTTTGACTCTTACTCTGTAAGCCTGAATACTTGGACTTTTCCAGTGCTTTGAAAAACGCTACTCCTCCTGAGCTTAGAACTTGAAACAATTTCACCTGTGCACACCATGTGCTTCTTCTGCAGTCTGGGACTTAGAATGCTTTGGCCTTCTGGAATCCTCTTTCCCAAACCTTTCCCAAGACTCCTTCCTTGCTCAATTCTGAGTCCTGAGCATAAAGTTATGGACAATTAAAAATTCTCTTTTCTGTGATGTAATCCTTGTATAGTTCTTCTTCTTCTTCAAAGATGAATTATCTCTTGGACCCTTGTTGGATCCTCTCATAAGGTTCACAGGCCTTGTTTTCTTCTTTAGGTGTAGGTTCGTGCAATTCAAGACCCCACAGACTCCTTCTATAAGCCCCCTTTTGTCTTGAAAACAATTTATGGGCACTAGCCCTTTTTCTTTGGCCCCCAATATCATGTGACGACGCGTTGTGACCAAGTGCTAGGTTGATAGTGTAAATCCTAACCTTGTACAATATCTACTGG
Organism: Picea engelmannii; assembly: GCA_009831015.1. Classification (NCBI taxonomy): domain Eukaryota; kingdom Viridiplantae; phylum Streptophyta; class Pinopsida; order Pinales; family Pinaceae; genus Picea; species Picea engelmannii. The sequence continues at coordinate 61,158 of ML795161.1, forward strand.
AAACAAATATTCAGAAAAGAACATAAAAGATACAATGGAAAATACAAACATTACACATAGTTTTTTCCCCTGGAAACCCAAACCGGGAAAACCAACATATTCTATATTCATTCATTGTGTTACAATGTTTACAATACAAAATACATATAGGAGCCAGCGACATCCAAAACCATAACCCAATGACCTGGATTGGTCCAAAACCCTAATTCCTTAATCGGAAATAGAAAAACCATTGGCAAAAACCATGTGCCGAAAAACCACCTAAATACATGACACATTTCCCAAGGTAGGTGTCACATTTCTTGAGACAACTTATACACACATCCTACAACCTCTCATACCCCACATGCTTGTCCCACCCTAGGAATTATACACATTCACTGTTCAACAATCCATCAATTGCTTCACTTCCCTTCCAGGGCTTCGACAACAGGTTAGACAAGAATTCTTAGAGCACTATAGCTTATGTTGGGCTCCCTCCAGGAGAAATCACTTCCCTAACAACCTCTCTCACGTGGAGAGAGTTGCTCACAGGCCTGACGATCTGCTTCTTCTTTCCCAACCAACTCTCTCACCTAAAGAGAATCGCTCACAGGCCTGACAACCTACTTCTTCAATCCAGCTCCTTAGTAAATACAACAAGGTGATAGGAACGATAAGACTCGATATGGATGGAAACAATGGAAACAATCCACGCTTATTCCATGAACTACGTTGGCAACAACAACCAATTGTTAAGACACAACACATGATCAAGCAAATATAGGTGTGCTGAGCTTCACAAGAAATACACAGGATAACTCAAGTATAATTGCAGGTTCCAGAGGTGCATGCATGCTCAGAGATCAATAATGGAGGTAATGGATTCCTGTATGAATCCATGAGTGTTTGGGAAGATGGCCAGAATGGAAGCGAACCCCCAAGAATGACGATTTTTCCAAATATAACTGCATGTCCCAAATCAGACACTTGTCCTCATGAAGTTGCATGAGCTCCACTTAACATTCGTTCCCTTCCCATGGGAACTTAGGATAACATAGTTTATGTCCAAACTTAGTTTTTAGGAAATAATGATATAATATTATTCCCATAGAAATAATCCCTCAATCTCAGCCCTTTCCCCAGCCTCATAGCCCCATCCCTTTCCCTACCTAGTGGAGCTTAGTCCCCCATTCTCTTTTATCATGGTCGGTATTCACACAATGATGTATTTATATTATTGATATGAGTATTTACATATACAAAAGCAGGCTCTCTGGCCTTTAGCATCTAGGCTCTTCGGCCTAATCATCACATAATCCTTCTAGCTTATAATCACTTGGCTCACTAGCCTACAAAACATATTTACATTCACAATTATGTTTTGGGGCTTGGCTTTGGGATATTACATCTACCCTCTTCTAATTTGTTGTTGACAATATTATGTGGACAAATTGTTTAAGAAGGCCTCCTATAAACAGAGGACCTTCTAATTTCATTTTGTCATCAATCATCACTCACCATTTGTGAGAACAAGTCTGAAATTATCACCCTCCTTGGGATATCTATCTCTTCTACCTTATGCGACTTGCTTGGATGATCAATCTGTGGATGCTTTTGTTGATATTTGGATGGAATTTTTCAAATTGGGGTTTTATCTCATGCTATCTTGTTGAAGTAAGTGAAATTTCTGCAATTTTATCTTTGTGCTATCAATGTTTCATGGTAATTTCTCCTTTTCATGCTAGATGTCTTGCTTTGTGAAACCCTAATAGAGGAGCATAAGTGCCTCCTCCCCTCACAAGGTTAATTTTGTGCAAAATTTGTGAAGGAATCCTTGCTAGGGTTAAACTCCTAAATCCCTAAAGCGCTATCACTTTAGGATTTTCTCCTTAGACATTTGATTTTAATCTAGTTGAAGCATCAAGAAGGATGAAAATATTGCTAGATCCCAAAAGTTGTTGCACTCTAGCAATCCTTCTTTTTAAGGTTTAAACCCCAAGGCCCTAATGTTCTAGCACCTTAGATTTTAAACCCCACCTCTTGGTTTCTACTTGTTAAATATTCAATAATTGTTATATTTGTTGTAATAAAGACTCCATAGCCCTCATAAGCATTGATTTTACAGTTCTCTCGTGGTGAAATGGATCAACAAACACTCTCTTTTAATTCTCTCAAGCTTTCAATTAACTTTTCTAACACTAACACTCACTAATTTGCTATTAAACTTGTTGTTGTTGCATAATATTACTACAACCATATGAATACACTCTTATTTGCCACATACACTCTTGAAAATGTGGCCTAACATGTTCATAAGTTGCATATAACAATTGGATATTACTCTAGTGGATGTCTGCTATGTTTACATTGTTAATTGTTGCATTTTTATTGATAATAATTGTTTCTATTATAATTTACTTGTTGTTGTTGCACTACTACTCATTGCTGCAAATTCGTAACAGCAAGAGCAATTTCATTGTCTAGTGTCTTCAAGGAGTATTTATTACATGTTTGGACTTGTAAACAATCATATATTTGCTATAAAGTGTTCTTGTTCCAGGTAGGTACTCAAATAAATTCATACTCTTTCTATTTCATTGACCTAGACTTTTCTTTAGGTGATCAAGAGAGGGGGTCATAGGCTTGGCTACAATACTTGCTACTTTGATCCTTTGAGGTCACCGATGGAAGCCTCCCTTGTGGTCGACCTCCTCCATCACTAAAACAAGGGAATTTCTTACTAAGGTGATAGTGGTAGGATTTTTCATAGTTACACAGATTTGGGGGACTTGTGTTGGGATTTGCACAAGTACAAATCTTGAGATAACACAACATATTACATTGCGTCAATAAGCATCACTAGTTGCTTGTTCTACTGGCACACAATGTTATATGCATAAAGAGACAATACAATAAAGTTTTGTCTATAGGAGCAATGCATTGCATGATAACAATGATGTTAAGCCCTAGCGTTGGCTCATTACCCCTTAATTGGGGCATACTACATTAGTAATGTTAGTTTATTTATGTCGGCTTTATTCCATTAGTTGTAATTATACCTCCTAGTCTCCTATATATACCAAGGAGACATTTTCATTTGGAATCATCTTGTACTTGAACATTTATGTGGGGTAAAAGGAGGTTGCCCCCTTGAAGAGGCTTATTATCTGAAATTATCTCTTTTTCAAGGCACTGAGTACTTATTTTGAGGTTTTTCTATGCTATATTGATATTTGGTTCTTAACATATGGTATCAGAGCTCAAGGTCTTGGGGTTTCGCTGCTACATCTGAGACACTGTGGAATTTTTTCTATAACTCTTTTTCTACAATGATTCAGAAGGAACGACTTGGAGGATATTTAGTAGACAGATCAAGGTACTTTGGGTTAAAAATTCATCTCCTGAGGCCTTATACTTTTGGAGATAAAACCTTTGTAAGATAGGGTTCTGGAATCATCCTGAATTGAGTCATTGCGGAGTTTTCGCTATAAACATTTTTCTGTAACGTTTCAGACCCTGAACTCCAGAGGATATTCTCAAAAATTAGTAAGGTATCCATGGTAGAAATTTCAGCTTCTGGGTCATCTTAAATTTGTATATACACCCTATGGAAGATAGGGTATCTGACTAGTCCTATTGACTAGTCTCAAGCAGGTGTTCCGGGTAAACCAATCATCAATTCTTCCTAGAGTATCCAAATTGAGTGAGACTAGTTGCATTTGATAGTGGAAATCTCGTAGTAGTTATGGTATGAGTTTCAGAATTTTATATCAATTATTTTGTGCGGGGCATGCTATACAAGTGAGATCTCCTGGAAAGGCCAAAAATCAGCAAGTTGCGGGGAAGTTACCGTAAATTCTACTTGGAACATCCAATTTTTATTAGACCTGTGGCATTGAAGAGAAGAAATATCAGAGACCTACAAAAAATAAAAATTTATACTCAGAAGGGCAGAAATTGTGGAGATACAATAAAAGGAAGATTGTCTAGCAGAACCACCTCAAAATTAGGGTGTAAAGTGATACTTGGCCAACATGCCACCAAAAAAGGGAACTTCTAGACCAAATAAGCCTCCAGACAATCCTACTCAGACTCTTGATGAAGGTGAAGAAACACATAGGGACATAAATGATTTACAAAAGAAGACAGTAACGAAAGATGAACTACAAGAGATGATAAATTCATTGGAAGCTAAGTTGGATACTAAGATGGATGGTTTAAAAGGGGAGATCATGGAAGGATTGAAAAATTTCCTAATAGAGAGGACACTTGAAAGTGAAAAAGTATCCCATGAAATTCATGATGAGGACACAAGGAAGGTGAATCAAGAATGGAGAAACTCCAACTTTGGGTTCAAGACCAACCACGTTCCTAAGATCGATATGAGGAAGTTTGATGGCAAGGACCCAATCACATGGATACTTCAGATGGAGCAATTATTTGATCTACATAATGTGCCACATACACAAAAGGTATGAATTGCTTCTTTATATTTAGAACCCAATCAATTTGTATGGTATCGATGGCTTTGTTCTCGCAAATCACCTGTCACTTGGAAAATTTTCACAGAAGAAATGATAATACACTATGAGGATACAAGGAGCAATTCCTTCTTTAGCCAATTGATAAATCTCAAGCAAAAGTGTTCAGTTACTGAGCACATTGAGAACTTCCAAAGATTGAATACAAAGGTAACATATATTCCAGATGAGCACTTGATTGATGTATTCATAATAACTTTAAAGGATAACATTCAACATGAGGTTTGCCTTTGGGAACCCAAATCATTGGAGAATGCATTTAAGGTGGCAAGAAATGTTGAAAGTAAAAATATGGCTATGGCTACTAGAAGGACCAATGCTAACATCTATAGAGAGATTGCTGCTCCTTCTTCTAAAACACGTCAACCTACAAGGTTGACACCTCAACAATTGGAGGAAAGAAAAGAAAAAGGTTTATGCTTTAATTGTGACAACAAGTACAGTAAGAGACATAAGTGTGGTTTAAGGCCATGATGGACTGGCCGATTCCCAAAACATTAAAGAATCTTAGAGGATTTTTGGGTTTGACAGGTTACTACTGCAAGTTTTTTCGACACTATGGAAGAATAGTAGCACCTTTAACGACACTAACTAAGAAGGATGCATTTTCATGGACTCCAGAGGCAACTAAAGCTTTTGAACAACTTAGAGAGGTGATGTGCAAATCTCTTGTCTTGACCACTCCAGACTTCACAAAAACCTTTATTGTGGAATGTGATGCCTCGGGAAATGGAATTGGTGCTGTCCTAATGCAAGAAGGAAGGCCCTTGGATTTTGAAAGTCGACCACTCAAGGGAAAGGACTTACACAAACCCATTTATGAGAAGGAAATGATGGAAATACTACATGCATTAAAGAAATGGCGTCCTTACCTAATAGGTAGTCACTTCAAGGTCAAAACAAATCATGATAGTCTTAAATACTTCTTGGAACAAAGACTATATTCAGAAGAACAACACAAATGGGTAACCAAGATGTTGGGTTATGATTTTGAAATCATCTATAAAAAGGGGAAGAAAAATGTTGTGGCAGACGCACTCTCAAGAAAGGATGAAGATGTTGAGGCCTTTCTCTGTGCTATCTCAATCATCCAACCCGATTGGATAATAGAAGCAAGGGATGAATGGAAGAATGACTAAAAAGCGTGGACTCTCATTCAAAGGTTGCAACAGGATTCCAGTGCATTGGATACATTTACATGGAAAAATGATTCACTATGGTACAAAGATCGCGTATATTTATGTAAGAACTCCCAACTCAAACAAAAGGTACTATTGGAATTGTACACCTCTCCAGTAGGAGGGCACTTAGGATTTTTGAAAACCTACCATAGAGTCAAGAAGGATTTTTTTTGGGATGGCCTTAAAACTGATGTTCAAAGGTTTGTGGCAGAATGATTGGTTTGCCAACAAAATAAGGTGGAAACAATTAAGACCCCATGTCTTTACAACCATTAGCCATCCCAAGTCAACGCTGGGAGGAGGTTTCCATGGATTTCATCACAGGGTTACCGAAGTCTGAAGGAAAGAGTGTCATCATGGTGATTATTGATAGACTGACCAAGTACGCACAATTTTGTGCACTCTCTTATCCCTTCAAAGCTAGTACAGTTGCCACCGCATTCATGGAGACAGTTCAAAAGCTCCATGGTAGCCCAAATATTATTGTAAGTGACAGAGATCCCATCTTCACTGGACATTTTTGGACATAATTATTTTCTTGTTTGGGTACTCAATTGGCTCATAGCTCATCCTATCATATTCAATCTGATGGACAAACCGAGATAGTGAACAAATGTCTGGAAGGCTACCCTCGTTTCTTTGTCTCTGATAAACAAACACAATGGTTCAAATGGTTACCCTTGGCAGAATGGTGGTATAACACTTCCTTTCATACTGCAACAAAAATGACACCCTTTATGGAACTCTATGGATACCACCCTCCTTCCATCACTTCTTCTCTAAAATAAAAATCTAAGGTTCAAGCAGTGGAAGATCACATTGAGCATCAACAACAAGTTCTCCAAATTTTAAAGGACAACCTGACCATGGCACAAAATCGCATGAAACAAAAAGCAGATCAACATCGCAGTGAAAGAAGTTTTGAAGTAGGGGATTGGGTGTTTTTAAGACTACAACCATACAAGCAGATGTCCCTCAAGCAAGCCAAGAAGGATAATAAATTATCACCAAAGTACTATGGCCCTTATAATGTGTTGAAAAAGATTGGTACTATGGAATACAAATTGGAGTTGCCTGCATCTTCACGAGTACACCCATTTTTCCATGTTTCATGCTTAAAGAAGGTTATAGGTGACAAGATCCCAGTTCAAACTATATTGCCAGAACTTGA
>ML795161.1:68423-102587 GCA_009831015.1 Picea engelmannii
GCAAGCCATTTTCTTAACACTTCGACGATCTCTCAATGTCTCTGGTAGCTTCGAATTAAATAAACAATTGAGTTTCTTTTCATCAACATTCTCTTACCTTGAATCACATAGTTCTGAAATTGTTTTTATTCAGGGAGGGTTGTAGACACCAATAAAGAAATATAAAGGTGGAAATCCATGGAACAAATGTCAACAAATTTTAAAAGTCCACTCCAAGAACTCTCTCAAATGGGGTTGGCCATGAAGTTTTGAACACTCTAGGTATAGATATCTATTATACTACAAAAAAATGATGACATTGATTTGATTCAGGACAAGCCAACTATCATCATGTAGAAACTCATAATTGTCCAAGGTTTGATTAGGTTTATGTACAATAATGACACCTTTGAAGGTCCTTTCATTGGAAAAAATGCACATAAATTCTGGTGGTTGATTTGGGAAAGTCTGTTAGTTGTGGCTTATTTACTTACAAATACAAGATGATTCCAAATGAAAAGGTTTCCTTGGTATACATAGGAGCTAGGAGGTACAATCACAACTAGTGGACCCAAGCTGACATAAATAAAATAACAATACTAATGTAATATGCCCCAATTAAGGGGTAATGTGCCACTATTTAGGGCTTAACATGCCCCTCCCCTTCAGACAAGTGTAGTCCACAACGCTTGAGTACTTTTGGATGCTTTTGTATTAAAGACTCATCTTCCTAAGTAGAATCTTCAACATGTAGTTTCCTCCACTTAATGAGATACTCTTAAATGGATCTATTCCTCAGTTGGTGAATTCTTGTGTCAACGATAGCTTCAGGCTCCAATATGATTTTTCCTTCCTTGTCAAGTTCTAGAAATATAGTTTGAATTGGGATCTTGTCACCTATAACCTTATTTAAGCATGAAACATGGAAAACTGGGTGTACTCACGAAGACAAATGCAACTCCAATTTGTATTCCATAGTACCAATATTTTGCAACACCTTATAAGGGCCATAGTACTTTGGTGATAATTTATTATCCTTCATAGCTTTCTTGAGGGACATCTGTTTGTATAGTTGTAGTCTTAAAAATAACCAATCCCCTACTTCAAAACTTCTTTCACTACGATGTTGATTTGCTTGTTGTTTCATGCGATTTTGTGCCATGGTCAGGTTGTCCTTTAAGAGTTGGAGAACTTCTTGTTGATGCTCAATGTGATCTTCCACTTCTTGAACCTTAGATTTTTCTTTTAGAGAATAAGTGATGGAAGGTGGGTGATATCCATAGAGTGCCATAAATGGTGTCATTTTTGTTGCATTATGAAAGGAAGTGTTATACCACGATTCTGCCAAGCGTAACCACTTGATTCATTGTGTTTTTTTTATCAGAGACAAAGCAATAAAGGTAGCCTTCCAGACATTTGTTCACTATCTCGATTTTTCCATCAGATTGAGGATGATAAGACGAGATATGAGCCAATTGAGTACCCAAACAAGAAAATAATTATGTCCAAAAATGTCCAGTGAAGATGGGATCTCCGTCACTTACAATAATATTTGGGCTTTCATGTAGCTTTAAATTGTCTCCATGAATGCTGTGGAAACTGTAGTGGATTTGAAAGGATGAGGGAGTACACAAAAGTGTCTGTACTTGGTCAATCTATCCACAATCACCATGATGACACTCTTTCCTTAATACTTCGGTAACCCTGTGATGAAATCCATGGAAATCTCTTGCTAGTGCTGACTTGGGATGGATAATGGTTGTAAAAGACTCGGGGTCTTAATTGTTTCCACCTTATTTTGTTGGCAAACCAAACATTCTGCCACAAACCTTTGAACATCAATTTTAAGGCCATCCCCCCAAAATTCCTTCTTGACCCTATGGTAGGTTTTCAAAAATAATGAGTGCCCTCCTATCAGAGAGGTGTGCAATTACAAGAGTACCTTTTGTTTGAGTTGGGAGTTATTACATAAATATAAGAGATCTTTGTACCACAGTGAATCTTTTTTTCCATGTCAATGTATCTGATGCACTGGAATCCTACTGCAAACTTTGAATGTGAGTCCACATGTTTTCTTCATTCTTCCATTCATCCCTCTCTTATATTATCCAATCGGGTTGGATGATCGAGATAGCATAGAGAAAGGCCTCAACATATTCATCCTTTCTTGAGAGTGCATCTGCCACAACATTTTTCTTCGCAATTTTGTAGATGATTTCAAAATCATAACCCAACATCTTGGTGACCCATTTTTTTTGTTCTTCTGGAGATAGTCTTTGTTCCAAGAAGTATTTAAGACTATCATGATCTATTTTGACCTTGAAGTTCCTACCTATTAGGTAAGGGCACCATTTATTCAATGCATGTACTATTTCCATCATTTCCTTCTCATAAACGGGTATGTGTAAGTCCTTTCCCTTGAGTGACCAACTTTCAAAAGAAAGGGTCCTTTGTTCTTGCATTAGAACAACACCAATGCCATTTCCCAAGGCATCACATTCCATGATAAAAGTTTTTGTGAAGTTTGGTGTGGTCAAGACAAGAGCTTTGCACATCGCCTCTTTAAGTTGTTCAAAATCTTGAGTTGTCTCTGGAAGAAATCTTGAGTTGTCACATTCCACTCTTAAGAAGAAATCTCTTCTACATTTTCATCTTGAGATGGTTCTTGTTCTTGTTCTTGTCCTTCTTCCTCTTCACAATCTATGTAGAATAATTTCTTCTCACCACACTTATGCCCCTTACTGTACTTGCTATCACAATTAAAGAATAAACCTTTTGATTTTATTTCCTCCAATTGTTGAGGTGTCAACCTTGTAGGTTGAGGTGTTTTAGAAGAAGGAACATTATTCTCTCGATAGATGTTAGGAGTGGTCCTTCCAATAGCATAGCCATATTTTTACTTTCAACATTTCTCGCCACTCTGAACGCATTCTCTAATGATTTGGGTTCCCAAAGGCGAACCTCATGTTGAATGTTATCCTTTAAATTTCCTATGAATACATCAATCAAGTGCTCATTTGGAGTATCCGTTACCTTTATATTCAACCTTTGGAATTTCTCAATGTGCTCTACAATTGAACCCTTTTGCTTGAGATTTATAAATTGGATAAAGAAGGTATTTCTCCTTGTATCCTCATAGTGTGATATCATTTCTTCCATGAAAATTGTCCAAGTGAAAAGTGATTTGCGAGAACAAAGCCATCGATATCACACAAATTGATTGGGTTCTAAATATAAATAAGCAATTCATACCTTTTGTGTGTGTGGTACATCAGGTAGATCAAAGAAATACTCCATCTGAAGTATCCATGTGATTCGATCCTTGCCATCAAACTTCCTCATATCGATCTTAGGAAAGTGGTTGGTCTTCAACCCAAAGTTGGAGTTTATCCATTCTTTATTCATCTTCCTTGTGTCCTCATCATAAATTTCATGGGATACATTTTCACTTTCAGTTGGTATCTCTATTAGTAAAATTTTCAATCCTTCCATGATCTCTCTTTTTAAAGAATCCATATTAGTATCCATTATTGCCTCCAACTTAGCTTCAGTTGAATCCATCATCCCTTGTAGTTCATATTTTTTTACTGTCTTATTTTGTAAATAATTTATTTCCCTATGCATTTGCTCACATTCATCAAGATTCAAAGTAGGAATGTTTGAAGGCTTATTTGGTGTAGAAGTTCCCTTTTTTGGTGGCATGTTGGAAAAGTATCACTTTTAAACCTTGATTTCAAGGTGGTTCTGCTAGACGATTTTTCTTCTGTTGTATCTCCAAAATTTCAGCCCTTATGGATCTGAAAATTTCGTTCTATAGTTCTCTGATATGTCTTCTCTGCAATGCCACATGTCTGATCAAAATTGGATGTGCCAAGTGGAAGTTATGGTAACTTCCCCACACTTTGCTGATTTTTGGCCCTTTGAGGAGAGCGTACTTGTAAAGTGTGTCGATAACACAATATATATGATATTTTATTCTGAAACTTGCACCATAGATACTACAAACTATCCACTATCTAATGCAACTGGTCACTTAATTTGGATGCTCACTGAAGAAGCTATCATTGTTTTACCTGGAACACTTATTTGAGACTAGTTAATATGACTAGTCAACTACCCTATCTTACACACGATGTATCTACAAAATTCGGATGACTCAAAAGCTGAATTTTTTTATCATAGATATTATGATAATTTATCTGGATATCCTCCAAGTTTAAGGGTTTGAAACATCACAAAAAAATGTTTATAGAAAAAAATCCATGATGACTAAATTCATGATGATTCAAGAACCCTATATTACATAGGTTATATCGCCGAAAGTATAAGGCCTTACGAGATGAAATTTAAACCCCACGTACCTTGATCCATATTTTAAATATCTTCCAAGGGGTTCCTTTTGAAAAATCGTAGAAACAAGTTATAGCTAAAATTCCAAGGTGTCTCAGATGCAACAACGAACCCCAAGACCTTGAGCTCTGATACCAAATGTTAAGAACCAAATATCAAAATAGCATAAAAAACCTCAAAATAAGTACTCAACACTTTGACAAAGAGAGAATTTTAGATAATAAGCCTCTTCGAGGGGGAAACCTCCTTATACACCGCATAAATTTACAAATACAGGATGATTCCAAATGAAAAGGTCTCCTTGGTATATATAGGAGACTAGTTGGTACAATTACAACTAATGGACCCAAGATGACATAAATAAAATAAAAATACTAATGTAATATGCCCCAATTAAGGGGTAATGTTCCACTATTTAGGGCTTAACATGCGTGCACCGTAGTCATTTCTTTGAGTAGGATTATTTATTTTCAATAACATCGACACAAACAAATATTCATCAACATCCATGAGTACCGACCAATGAGGATTAAATTCATTAGAATCCATGAGCAGTTAATGTTTTTCAAGACTTTCTTGTGCAACTTTGATCCAGGTGGATATTGTTGGCCACCCACTGATTCCAATTGCCTCCTCTTGTCAGTTTTTAGTTCAACATGTTCTTATGTCCTTCTTTGAAATGGTGGGTTATACACTTTTGGGGATGTCTAAATCCCTACACATCTTCCAGGTGGATACTTGTGGCCTACCCCCTAATCCAATTGGCTTATTTTGTATGTTTTCATGTCAACACATCTTTTTTGTACTTCCAGGGCCGTTTTGGGGCCCTAAACAATGTTTTTCTGGCATGCCAAAGTCAACCTATAGATAGCGTCAAAGTTTGATGGCATAATGCGTAGTTCTCAAAAATAACTTTCCAACGGGCTATCACGCGCCTAAAATGAAGATCGTATGTAAAATTTACGACCCCGGGAAGTTATTGTACCAACTTACCCAAATGTGGCCCACATGACTTTTGGCGTTTCATCTCCTAGGGTTAGGTTTTTGGATGTCTAGGGTTTTGGAATTCATGTTTATCATAAAAGGCCTTCAAAGCCTCATTGTAATCATCTTCTTGTGAATGAGCGTAGCCATCACATCTCTTCTCAGAGATAAAGCTACCACCATTCTAGCGAGTCTTGCACTATGTATTTTTACAGTCTCTTTACAATTTTTTCATTAATAGAAATCAAGTATTGCTATATTTCTCCGTTTCTGGAAATTATCATGAGTATTTCATTGTAATTTTTTTACTTTCATTTTGTTCCAAAAATAATACGGATCAATGGTATCAGAGCAGAATGCTCTTGATTGTTTTTTTCAGCGCATGTCTCCGACAAGGTCTAAGTATAGCTAGTTGGGTCTCGAGCTTGTCTCTCTTGAGGACAATCACTCTCGCACGCCCAAGAAACCCTCGATGGCGGTAGAAAAGAAAAATGATGGAGTAGAGGATTCTATTAAGTTTTTGCTTGAGCAAGCTCTCACACGACAGAGGGACGAAAAGATGGAAAATTTTGCACACATCCTTCAACACCTACCGATAGCAGCAAGCACATTTTCATCAAGCAACCATTTTAGAGGAACCTCTCCCTTCAAGGTACAAGTTGATTATGATATTCCCATATTTGAAGGTCAGATAGATGCAGATGCTCTAGAAAAATGGTTAAATCTATTAGAAGTTTATTTCTCTGTTCAAAATTTTTCTGACAGGGAAAAGGTCACCTTCGCATTCCTCAAGGATATCCCCCATGTCAACATTGGTGGGAAACTTACTGGGAGCAATGTTCCACAGAGGAATCTGGAATATATGGGGCCAAGACCACTTGGGATTTTTGTGTGGATGCGGTCAAAGAACAATACTATCCTGTTGATAACTATGAAGACCAGTACATGAGATGGACCACATTGTGGCAAGAGAAGAGCCAAATAGTGTTGGAGTTCACAAATACTTTCCATACCTTGCACACCAAGTTGGGTATCAAAGACTCTGAGCGACATCTGGTTCTAAAATACCATGGGGATATGCATAGGTACATCCAAAACAAAATGGATTTCCTAAACATCTCATCATTAGGAGCTACCTATCAATATGCTATCAAAATCAAGCAGAAATTTAGGTACCAGAACAAATGGGAATTTGGGCCTGCAAATCTGCAACGACTAAAGCATGGTAGAGATGGACCTAACCAATAGCCTCTAGACAACCAGTCCAGGACACAGGACAATAAGGGTAAAGGAAAGATGAATAATGAAACTGTGAAGTGGTGTCACTTCCACAAAATCCCCTGGCACAACACCGATGAGTGTCGCTCGAAACAATCATTGGTGGCCGAGGTTAAAGACATAGATCCGAACCTTGATTCATAGTCTGATCCAAAAAATATTGAAAACAAACAGGTCATCTACGCAGACCCCACTGCTACTGTTGTGGCCGCCACAATTCAACTAGAAGAACCAGTAGATCCTGAAGAGGGGGAGCGCCTCTTTCATTCAGAGATGTTGGTGAAGGGGATCCTGTTGCATTTCATTGTTGATAACAACAGCCAAAAGAACCTCATCTTAGCCAAGGTCATCAAACAGTTGGGGTTGTCAAAAAAACCACACCCGCAACCATACACCATCAGGTGGCTTCACCAGGGAAGAGATCTCTGTGTCAGCCAACAGTGTTGCCTATCCTATGGAATCCGACCCTTCAAGGATGAGGTAGTGTGTGATGTTTCCCCTCTTGATGTCTGTGATGTTGTTTTGGGACAAACATATATGTGGAAACGTCATGTTGTCTATGAGTCTAGACCTCGTAGTGTCATTATTACTCTAGGAGGTCATCTCTATAGGATACTAGAAGTAGTTCTGAATACTGCTCCACCAAAACAATGCCGCAAGGTAATCTCTCATATTGAAAAATTCATCCTCTTCATAGTCCGTTCAAAGGATGCACATAAGACTGCTAAAACCACTATAGCCTCAACACCTTCTATCCAACAAAAATAGATTATCGAAGAGAAATAAGATATTGTTTCTTCACCTACAATGGTGCCTACATAATGCCCCATCAAACCCAGAGACAATAGGTTGGTGGAACAAATTCAACCCCGCCAACAACATGTTTGTGACAGTCTTCCACAGACCAAGCAACACAACTTCTCCAACAAGGCACACAACTCACTAGGATTCAGATTCAGAAAATGCTTTCCCCTCTTCCCTGGGCACTCAACGCAATGGATACCATTGCTTCCTAATGGGGGAGGAATGATCCAGGTGGATATTGGTGGCCACCCACCGAATCCAACTAGCTCCTCTTGTCAGTTTTTAATTCAACACGTTCCTCTATATTTCTTTGTAATTGTGGGTTCTACACTTCTGGGGATGTCTAAATCCCTACATATCTTCCAAGTGGATACTGATGGCCTCCCCTCTAATCCAATTGACTTGTTTTGTATTTTTTCACGTCAACACATCTTTCTATACTTCTAGGGCCGTTTTGGGGCCCCAAACAATGTTTTTTTGGCGTGCCATAATCAAACTGTAGACGAAGTCAGATTTTGACTACATAATGTGTAGTTCTATAAAATACCTTTCCAACGGGCTATCACGTGCCTAAAACGAAGATCATATGAAAAATTTATGACCCCGAGAAGTTAATGTACTAACTTACTCAAATGGGGCCCACATGACTTTTGGCGTTTCATCTCGTAGGGTTAGGTTTTTGGATGTCTAGGGTTTTGGAATTCATGTTTATCATAAAAAGGCCTCCAGAGCCTCATTGTAATCATCTTCTTGCGAATGAGCGTAGCCATCACATCTCTTCTTAGACATAAAGCTGCCACCATTCTAGTGAGTCTTGTACTCTGTATTTTTACAGTCTCTTTACAATTCTTTCATTAATATAAATCAAGTATTGTTGTATTTCTATGTTTCTGGCAATTCTCATGAGTATTTCATTCTAATTTCTTTGCTTTCATTTCATTCCAAAAATAATCTAGATCAAGCTCCTCACAGGAAAAAATATTCTCATTTGCAAGTTTTCTTTATCCTCTTATCTCTCCATCTTTTCCAAGTTCAGACCACCCTTCATCCGCTACTACTGTCACCCAGGTTGAATGAAGGAGGAAACGACACCACTTTTGTAATCTTCTAGATTATACACATTCAAGAAGAGACTACATTAGGGAGGGCATATCACATACATACTCATAAGAGAGGGATTTGTGAGAAGGTTAACCAACCACCTTTGTATTCCACCTTCATGAGTATATATACATAGGAGGGATGGTTGGAGAAGTTGTATCCAGTCCAACTAATCATTATTTAGATGCATTTATCCCCTATGTGAATTTACTTACTTTAGTACTTGTCTTCACATATTTTGTTATGTTATTGTATAATATATGATGCATATTACAAGGGACTAAGGGGCCTCCTCAACATAGCCCCAACAACTCCACCAACATATGCGACCGGGAAGAAGCCTAGTGAACATAATGCAAAAGCTATGAATGACATATTGTGTGGTCTATAAATATATGAGTTTGTCAAGGTGATGTATTGTAAATCGATAAAATAAATTTGGGATAAACTTCAAAATATCTATGAGGATGATGACAAGGTTAATAAAGAAAAGTTCCAAACTCATAGAAGATAGTTCGAGAGTCTGAAAATGAAAGACAAAGAAAATGTTGCAACCTATCTCCTTCATATGGATGAAATTGTCAACACCATCAGAGGACTTGGTGAAAAGGTTGAAAAAATGATGATTGTACAAAAGTTGTTAGGGTCACTCCCCTTAATATTTGATTTCGAATTTTTTTCCATTGAAGAAATAAAGGATCTTGATTCATTATCACTAGATGAATTACATGGGATCCTCGCAATATATGAAATGAGGATAGAGAAAGAAAAGCAATAAAAGAAAGAAGTATCCTTCAAAGTCTCAAAGAAGATAAAGAATGGAGAGCATGAATCAAGCGATAGCTCCGATGCTCCGACAATGAATCAGATGCAATGGAAGCCCATTTTGTGAGGAAACTCAAGAAATGATATAGAAAATATAAAGGTAAGCTTCCCTTTAAATTCTTTAATTGTGGAAAAGTAGGACATTTTCCTGATAAGTGTCCATATGCAATGGATGAATGTAGTGATGATGAAGAAAACCATAATGTAAATAAAGGGAACAAACATCAACAACACAAAAGAACCACAAACAAGAAAAACATTAAAAGAAGAGGAACTCTTATAAGTAGAAGAATAATTTCTACCCCAAAGGGGTTAGTGACTTGTCTAAAGAAAACATTGAAAGAAATTTGTATAGTGACAAATAAAAAACTCTCTTTATGGAAATCGAAACAAAGACCAAAGAAGACAAAGGGATAGAAACGTTAGAGTCAGAAGAAGTGGAAAATGCCAAAATAGATGGGGAAGTGAATCTTGAAGAAGAACTCACTTGTTCCTCAAGTGAAATAAAGAAGCTTAGGAAAAATAATTTGAAGAAAAAGGAGTAGTTGCAAAAATATGAAGAAGAGGATCATGATTAAAAATAAAAAAATTCAGAAAGCCTTGAAGAAACAAAGAAGGCTATTATCAACCTAAATATTCAACTAGAATAGGAAAAAAGGATTGAAGAAGTGGTGAGAATTTAACTGAAGAAAAATGAAGAAAATTACAAAGAATTAGAATCTTAGATTGTTTCCTTAAGAAAGGAAATGGAAAAAACAAATATAAAGTTGAATAGAATATTGAAGCTTGAAAAGAGTACTAGAACCTTATATAGTATCATCAATTGTCAGAGGTCTCCTTTCATTAAGAAAGGTCTTGGATATGATGTTTTTGTTTCCTCCCTACCTACACCTAGCCTTGCTACAACCAAGGGAGTTTTATTTGTTGCAGGTGGAGTTCATTTTGGTTTTCTAGAAGAGAAACCTACTATTGATTGTGACAAATAGAGTGTTGAGTTGCATGTTCCTCACATGGAATAATTTGAGCATACACATGACATTGTTTCTGATATGCTGAGTTGTTCTACTCCTGTAAGTGAACCTAACCTTGAGCCTACTTCTTTTGATAATCTAGTGCAAAAATATATGCCCTATCACCATCCTCACCATAAAAATCGAAGGAATGAAAATCATGCTTTCAGATATTTGCATAAGAGACGTGAAAGTCAGAATTGTGGACCGATGCCGACTACCAATATAGATTGTGGTTGGATTGATGGATGGTCGTGGAATAATTTGACTATATGTTGGAGGACTTCATATCATTGTGTATCATTGGATATTTGGTTGTGCAATGTTCCTCTTACTTACTGATGATTTCCTTGGAAGTGGTTGATCAAGGATTGACTCGACATGGTAGTCAATTGGAGTTTCAATTGTGCGCTTAAGGAGAAGCAAAAGTCCAGGGAGAGCATCCATTTTCCATTAATGTCAAAGGGGGATAGTTGTAGAGAGGGGGATAATTATCTCTATTCTTGGGAGAGTTGTATACAGGGGGAGAGTTATAGATCGGGGGATTATTATTTCTATGTATGATGGACTATGTGTTTCATTGCAATATTTCCATCAATGAAAAATGGGGAGATTATTGGAATTATTCTTATTGATGTCAAGGATTAATGATGTCATATTACGACATTAAAATACACACAACATTCCCAAGATTAATTTATATATATAGGTCTACAAGCATATTAAAAAAGGGGTGCTTGTGAAAAAGTAAAAAGTGAAATGGTGGTTTCAAACCCATGGGTTTGGAACATTTTCCCATGGTTTGGGGCATTTTCTCATGGTATTGGAAATCGATTATTTAATTAAAGGACATGTCATTTCATGAAGGGTTATGAAAAAGCATAAAAATAGAAAGCATAGAGAGAAAGTGTGTGTGTGAAAAATATATGAGCAAAGATTGAATTGTGAAATTAGTTTAAGGTCATCTTGGTATTTTCATGATATTTCTTTCTAGGAAATTTCTGACCTTGAGATTTTTAGGAGATGGAGGAGACGTATTGTTTATATGTCGTAAAAATATTAGATGCTAGTTCACACTACTTTCAAAGATATGCCTTGTGGAATTTAGGGATCTTGAATGCTCCTGAAATCAACTTTAAACATGTTAACTTGGCACTTTCACTATAACTTATTCTCTGGGATGATTCAAACCATGAGATTTTTCATAGATAGAGGAGAGGTCTTGGTGTACATGTGGAAAAATACCAGATGTTGGTTTGATACACTTTTGGAGATATTCCCTATGGAATTTAGGGTTCTTGAGTGCTCATGAATTAAATTTCAATCAAGTAAGCTTAACAGTTTTGCTATAACTTATTTTCTTGGATGTTTCAGACCTTGATATTTTGAAGAGACAGAGGAGAGATATTGGTGTAGATGTGATGGAAATATCATATGTTGGTTCGCTATATTTTGATAGATATGCCTCGTGGAAGTTAGGGTTCTTGAATTCTCTTGAAATTAGTTTCAAACATGTAAGTTTGGAACTTTTGTTATAACTTATTTTTTGGGATGTTTCAAACACTGAGATTTTGCAGAGACAGAGGAGAGATATTTGTGTACATGTGGTAAAAATATCATATGTATTTTCATTATATTTTTTGTTGGGATTTATCTGTTCTGTGCGTGGGTTTTAAGACCCAAGGTTCAGTTTACCTATGACCAACAAACCCACCAGACACCGACACTTTCAGCATCACCTACTTACGCAGATGAAGTCTCACCTAAGGTATCTATTGGGACTGCAAGAACCAAGTTTATGCGATAATAAGGGAAAGGGAGTCAGACAACTGATTCATTCTTCCTAGTTAGTATTATTGTCTAGGATTCAAATTCCTTCTCTTAACATATGCCCAATTTATTGCGGAGATTATTTACATTCACAATTATGAATATTGTGCTATAATGAATCCATAAACTAAGTCTAGTATATGAAGCATAACCACATAATTCATAAACATGCATAGATAAGTATATAACACAAGACACAATATCCTCTCTAAATCCTCTCTTTATTCATATTATGTATTATCAACTGACCATTACATTCATGACCTTTGCATAATATTTCAACCTCGCCACTTAGTCTCTTACTCTTCAGACTATTTAAACCTCCCAATCCGTTACATATTTATACCCAAAATCTAGTGCTTAAATCCTTAGTCTATCTATCCCAAAAATAGCCCATTACAATGCATGGCATAGTCAGCTTCAATTAATTGGTTGTTTGCTTTCTTTTCGTTCCTCATGCAACTTTTATGTTGTACTTCTATTTCCATAATGTGTTGTTTGCTTGCCTTCATGATTTATTCTTTTGCTTGCTTGATTTATTCTTCTGTTTGTGCACTATCATCATCCTATGTGCTTTGCTTCCTTTTGCGCGCTTTCTTCCTTCTGCACCCTTTCTTCTTCTACATGCTTAGTTCCTTCTGCACCCTTTCTTCCTTCTTCACCTTTTCTTTATACTTATGTTTTTCTCCCAAATTGCATCCAAAAGCGGCCTGCTCAACATGCCCCTAAAACTCACTTGTGTCTTGTCTCGAGCCACTCAAGCATGTTTCAGGTTCTTCCATGTTGGAATGAATTGTTGAGCGACAACCTTAGTGACCTCTGCCTATATGACAATTTTGGCCTCTTTTTCTATGATCTCCTCTATGATCTGTGTGGTCAAGTCTTGGAGTTTGGTCTCTATCTCGGCTGTGACTTGTTTGACCTTACCTTATACAGTTGCCAAGTCTCCAATAATCCTTATTGCTTCTTCTTGCCTTGGTCCTAGTCGTTGTTGAAGGACCTTCCGTTGATCCTGCAGTTTCTCCACTTTGAAATAGGCATGTCACTTAGCAAAAATGGATGCCATATGCTCGACTAGTGGTAAGGTAGTCACCTTCTATGCGGCTTCATTTTCCTATTCTTGTGCTTCTCATAGTTTGGACTCTATGACCTTCATCTCTGGGTCTCCCATGAGCTCTTCTGATACCTTCTCACTTTCTTCGCAAATTTGTGCACATTCATCTTCAAATTTATTAAACTTGGAAACTGTTGTCGCTGTCATCCTCAATCTTCCCTCGCACTCCTATGGTGTCATTCCAGGTCTGTTCTGTTGTTGTAAATCTTGAATCTATGCTCTAAATCCCTTCATGACTTTTCCAATATTGGACAATTGTTCCTCCATAGTGGCCTCTATGACCAGGGGAACCTCGAGTACTTCCTTGTATAATTTTTGGATAGCTTCCTGTGTCTTCTGCACCATGGCTTCAACTTCATCCTTCTCCTGTTGTGATTTTGTGGCCATTTCCTCCACATCCTCTTTACTCTTTAAAAATTCCTCCATTCAGCCTTCAATACCCTTCTTTTGTTGAAGGGTTGTATCATACTGTGCTTATACTTTGGCACTTTCATCCCCTATTCTGTTCAAGTCTTGGTGCACGATGTCTCCTCTATTCTTTATTTCCTACACTAAGTCTGCTTGAAACTCCTATACTCTTTGGATGGGTAGTCGAGATATGACTATAATTAGTTGGCCCAATGCCTTTATTTGTTCCTGCAATTTGCCTACTGGTAAATCTAATGGGATTGCCTCAGTTTGTTGTCAGAAAATTGGCTTAGGTTGATGGACAGTTGGTCTGGACTGTTGGTTGTCATTGATGTCAATTGTTGGGGAGTGATATTGTAGATTGATGTCAACCGTTGGGGAGTGATATTGTAGATTGATGTCAACCCTTAGTGATTAATGTCAACCCTTGGAGAAGTCTGGTAGTGAATTTCAGTAATGCAAAGACATGGGTAAGGGTATCGAGTATGTTTTAGGTATAAAGGCACGAAGATCAATAAATTTATAGGTAAGACTATTCTAGATGGATAATATATTTCATGCCATTTCTGGTGATATGTGGAACATCACATAACTCCTCACGGTTAGAGGTTTATGGCCATATGAAGTTGGAGAACCCTCATGAGTTATTTGGAAGCCCCTAGAAGGTCAAAGAAGTCAATTATTCTAGAAGCTCCTAGAAGAAGTGTACTAGTCAAATTTATGGTAACTAGGAGTTAATCATGGGTATAGTTGTTGCATTAAGAAAATAATTAAAAATAAATTAGTTGCAACAAGAAGTTGTGAGTTTGGTAATTATGGTAAAGTAGTTGTAATGAGAAGATTGAATAGTCAAAGTGGTTGACCAAGAAATAAATTAAATAACAAAGTGGTTGCAACAACAAGAAGTTAGTTAAGGGAAAAGAAGTTATGAATTGTCTAATTATAGAAAAGTTAGTTGCAACAAGAAGTTGTGAGTAAAGATAAATTATTTAAATAATAAAATAGTTAAAGTGGTTGCAAAGAGAAATTATTTAAATAATAAAGTGGTTGCAACAAGAAGTGGTGAGTTTACTATTTATGGATAAGTCAAAGTGGTTGCAAAATAAATAAATTAAATAAGAAAGTTAGTTGCAACTAGGAGTGGAGAACTGACTATTTGTGGAAAGTGGTTAAGTTAAGTAGACAAGGTGGTTAAGAGGAAAAAGTGGCTAAGTAGACAAAGTGGTTTAGTGGACAAAAGTTGATACTTCTAGAGGAAACTACCTGGAGAGTATAAATAAGAGAGAAAGGCTATCCCATTAGCACCTGCTGAATATCATTGAATATCTATTTTGTGAAAGGTTATTTGGGAAAGTATTATTGATAGAGAAAAAGTGCGGCAGGAAAAGTGTGGCAGAAAAAAGCGGTAATAAATCTCAGCAAGAAAGTGCGGCAAAAAAATTGCGGCAGGAAAAGTGTGGCAGAAAAAGTACAGTAGAAAATCGCAGCGAGAAAAGTGCGGCAGAAAAACTGCAGTAGAAAAAGTGCGGCAGAAAAATCGCGGTAGAAAAATTGTGGCAGCAGATTCGTGGCAGCAAAATCGTGGTAGTAGAATGCTACAAGAAGAAAAATGTATGGTTTTCATGTATGTAGTGTTGAATCTATTAATCTGGTTGAGGATTTGCCTTGTAAATCTGTTGGATTCCCTCTTGGAAGTTTAGGGCTTGCTGTAGAGTTGATCTGAGACAGATCTACTAAAGTTTAGTATTGGTTCATGTTTGAGGGATTTTGGTTGAGGTATGTTGTTGAAGTTATTAGTACATATAGAGGTTGTATAACAGTGAGGTTGTGGAACATGGTTGATGTGAGGATTTATGGTATTTGATTTATGGAGAGTGTGGTGCATTGCTAAAAGTATCTTGTTGGTTATCTTGGTGTATGCCATTGGTATATGGTAGAGGTATATGATTAGGTACATGGATGAGATACATACTTGAAGTACATGGTGATCTTGATACATCTTGTTGAGGCATAGTTTGGTTTGTTGTTGATACATGATTAGTACATGTTGTTGGTTATCTTTTTATAGTGTTGATGTACATGGTTGTTGTACATGATTGATGTGAATTGTTGGCACATGGTTTGAGTGATATTCTTGTGATTTTGGGTATGATATCTATGTTATCAGATCTGATATAATAATGAGAGTATTGGTATATGTTGTTGGTGTATTTAGTTTTGTTGGTACATACAAGGAACGAGTACATGTTGGTTACAGGATAGTGGCAAAGGTTGATTATAGGTCAGTGGCACATATTGGTATAGGTTTACAACAATATATATCATAGTGATAGTGTGACAATGGTTCCATCATTCTACTTATATTTTAGGGCGGTTGGATGGGGCAAGGATAGGTGGTTGTAGCCACCTTCCGTTTGTAGCCGGAGAACATAAGGGGTTGTATCCTCCTTTTGGTTGTAGCCAAAGAATTGGGGAGTTGGAGCTTCCTTCAATTTGTAGCCTGAGAAACTAGGGGCTCAGAGCTTCCTTCTAGTTGTAGCTAGAGAATTGGAAGTTGGTGCTTCCTTGAATGTAATTCTTGACATATAAGAAAAACATTATGTGTTTTTATCCCGCATTGGGTTTCCAAGTAAATATTGGTGTATTGTGCATTGTGTGGATGCGTTTGTTATTGTTTATTATGCATCGATGAATGTTAATGTTTATGATACAGTAAGATATTGATGATGAATAGATGAACATGGTTGAATAAGTAAAAGAATATACTTTGTAGTTTAAAGGATTAATAATTGGTATAATTGCTCATTATTGATTCACCTCCCTTCTCAATAATCCAACCTCTATATGGTTCTGTGTTCCCCCGAGAGCCATGTTAGGGACGTCTGCGCACTGTCTGCTTATATCCTTAGTCCATAGGATGGTCCGCCCCCTAAACCGTGGTATTTCACCATGCATGTTGTTTATAGGATCTATTGAAGGATTCCCAACTAATCTTGGACCTTCTTTTGTTGGTCCTTGTGCTTCTTGACAGCTTCCTCCTAGATTTCCTCTGTGTAATCCTTGATTTGGTATCTAATGCAACCCATATCATCATTGGTTAAAATATAAAATGGGGTCTGTCATTGTGCCTTAACTTTCTTCCGTGCCCCTCCTATCTGTTTGGGCTCCTTATCTTTTCTTTTGAGTCTGCCGTCATGGATTTTGGATTGGCTAAATTGATTGCTTGCACCATTTGTCTGGTGTTGTTCCTCCTCACTTTTCTCTAGGTATTCGTCCTCTTCTGAGGACCCTGTCTTATTGGATTGACTCTTCCAGTCATCCTCCCAGTCAGAGATGATTAAGTGCACTTCTTTGAATGTCAACCATTAACTGGTTGGAAAATCTTGTCGCATATGATCCTTTTTGCTTGCACATACAAATGGTGCATGCCATCTCTAAAGTGCGCGACATACATGTATGCAATGACTACTTCCTTTTGTATGTGTGGTGTAGTATCCACTACATTCGTAATGAGCTACAAGTGTGTATAAAAAATGTCATTGTTGTTAGTCTGTCGTCTCTTGATGGTTGAGTGTCACAAGTTGGTATACCTAGAAACCAAAGGGATGTGGCTTGAAGCATGCATGCATTGGTAATATCTGAGCTCCTTCCACCTGACCAACACAATGAGAATGAGTAACCACACGTAGTGAAACTCAAGGCTCTTCTTCTGGGCCTCTATGAAATCTTGTAGAAATTGGTTAACAAGAAATGTCACCTAGTTCATCTGAATGCCTTCCTTGCATCTCTCTGCTGTGGAAATTATTGTTGCTGACACTTCATCTCTTCAACATTTATGCAACAACTTACAGAACAAAACCTTCATCATAAACTTGACCTCCTTGTCACTAATTATCTTTACATACAGACCCCTTTTGACTCTAAATGTGTCATACTTATCCTTCATCGCCTCAGAGAGGGTTCTCTCTCCCATTTTGTGTAATATTAATGACAGGTCTTCTCCTACTTTTCTCAACCCCGTGATACGTGAAATTAGCATAGTATCAATCAAGACAGGGGGATCCAGCCATAGTGTCCCCCCATGCACACAACTGAGTAATATCTTGACACATACATTGATTTTTGTACTTCATCCAAATGTGGAATTTCAAACAATTTCAGTATCCTTGCTTTATCTAAGCCCGACACCCATTCCTATGGTTCCACCCAATTTTCTCTTGTGTCGGGGCCGTTCATCGTGCATAAATAATAATCCCTGGCCAACTCAGGGAGCTTCTTCATGTCAGTGATATTGTGGTCCATAAAATTCAAGTTGTCCACCTTGCCTAGCATGCCCACATCTCTATTGATGCCCTTCAGGACTAGTGTGATTGTTAATGGGTACTTGGCATTCACTGGTACAATGACTGGGGGTGCATCATCCTTCCTCGGAGGTAAATAATATCTATGAAAAATAGCTAGTGGTGCCTTGGTCAAACTTCCAACCACCTCTTTGACCTCCACATCTACGAGTTGCTTCGATTGTTTCTTTGTTGTGGTGGATGGTTCTCCCATCCATGGTGGTGCCATTCTCTCTATATGATGGACTGGTGAAAGATATCTGTGTGTTTGTGCAGGTTGCTTAATCTTGCTCTAGTAATTCGTCTTTGTTCGCTTCTGCTTGCATGAAACAATGCATTAGAGTTTCCTACCCACTCAGTATTTTGTGCATTTGAGCTAAGTATACCTGTCTCATCCCGCCTTAACTGCCTTTTCCAATATCACGTTATAGTTGGTGACTTGGTAACTAAATGCTCTTTAATTTCCAAATCTTCCTTATTATTCTCCTATCGTACTGCTGATATGTTCATGATTTCTGATGAATTTTCTTATTTAAGGCTTATACGACACTTTTATGACCTA
Organism: Picea engelmannii; assembly: GCA_009831015.1. NCBI lineage: Eukaryota > Viridiplantae > Streptophyta > Pinopsida > Pinales > Pinaceae > Picea > Picea engelmannii. The sequence continues at coordinate 87,009 of ML795161.1, forward strand.
CCATGCCGACCATCTAATTGTCATTTCTGTGCCAGACTACTTTTAACGGTCTTATCTTTGCCAATCTACATAATGGTTCTTTGCTCATCCAACTATATACTTCATAGTTTGGCCCATCCATATCTTATATGTGAACTTGACACAGTGTATCTTCGTGTGTGATGTGTTATCTTCGCATGTGATGATCAATTCAGCTGTACAAGTTTTGATAACTTGGTATTCCAACACTCTTTGTATTTTTCCTATCACCACTTTTTATTTATTTTCTTTCTTTTTTCTACTTTTTGTTTGGTTTTTCTTGTTTTTCTTGCTACTATGGTACATAATATAGGGGTTCTGGCACAACCTAGATTACTGTGTAGACTTTTGACTATCTCTATAGAGTTTCAACCGACTTTCATTCACCATTCCTTCCATGATTCTTCCATCCAAGGTTTCCAAATGCGCAACACCTATGTTGGTTATCTGTTGGATCACTTAAGGACCTAACCAGTGCATGTGAAACTTCCTTGGATGCTGCAAATACTTGCTATCATAGAGTAGTACCAAATCATTGACTTGAAATTTCTTGTGTTTAATGTGTCGATTGTGCCAAACCTTCTCTCTAGCTTTATGAACCTGCTAATGGAATCCGGTAATAAATCGGTCCTCCTCAAGATGAGCTATCTACGCCAAACGTTTCTCTACTACAAAAATATCTGAGAGCTCAGTGATTGCTACAATGCGCATGCTAGGTAGAATGAACTCCATCGACATCACTGCTTCCTATCCATAGACCAACCAGAAAGGTGTCTTCCCTGTCAACTTCTTACTTGTAGTTCTATGAGCCCATAGTACTGTAGGGATGCGTAAGTCCCAATCATCTCTCCCTACATTGCATATATTTTTCAAAGCATTCTCCAAGATTTTATTAAAAGCTTCCATTGTGCCATTGGCTTGCGGGTGATATGGGGTACTCTTTTGATGATGAATTTGAAACTCTTTCATTAATGCTGCAATCGTTTTGTTCAGAAAGTGTGTACCTTGATCACTAAGTAATATGCATGGACATCCAAACCTTGTGATGACATTCTCAAATAGAAATTGTGCATCAATATCTATAGTACAATCAATAACTGGTGCTACTTTCGCTCACCTGGTCAAGTACTATGTTGCAATGATGATGTCTCTTGCCCTAAATCTCCTTGCTTGTGGATTGATTGGTCCTACAAAGTCAATGGACCACTTATCAAATGATTTCAATTTAACTTGTGGATTTAACGACATTTTATCTCTCCTAGAGGATTTTCCCACTCTTTGATACATGTCACAGGACTGAAAATACTCCTTCGCATCTTTGTGAAGTGTGGGCGACCAAAGGCCTGCGCATAAAATATTCCATGCCATTTCTTTGCCTACATAATGTCCTCCAACAATCCAATCATGCACTTCCTCGAGTATAATCATCCTTTCATGTTCCAGTACACAAGGCCCCAATATTCCATTTGCTCCTAACTTATACAAGTTCCCTACAATCAATTGATAATCGACTGCTTTCACTACCAATTGCTTCTTCTGCACAATTGTCAGTTCAGAGGGGGTCATACCTATACTTAGAAATTCCACAATGTCTGTAAAGCAATCATCCACCATCCTTACTACAAATAACTACGCATCGGGGAAATTATCATCTAAATTATTTGCATCTTCTCATGTCGATATGTGTGAGAGATGATCTTGTCCTACATTTAGCTTCCCTGGTTTTACGATGACCTCAAAGTCATATTCCTGAAATAATAACAACCAAATGCATATCCTTCCTCCTAATACATGCTTGTTGACTAAGTACTTTAATGTAGAATGATCTATATACATTTTGAAGGGGGACCCCAGTAAGTAGTGCCTGAACTTGTGTAGTGCATAGACCATTTCCAATCCTTCCCATTATGTAGTGGTATAATTATTCTCAGATATTGACAACTTCCTACTTGAAAACACAATTGGATGATCGATGTCCCCCTCTCCTGGTTGTGACAAAAATGTGCCCAACGATATGAATGATGCATATACATGTACATGGAACTATTTGTTCCACTTCAGAAAGGTCAAAATTGGTGTGGTTACTAGTTTTTGCTTCAAAGTGTCAATCCCCTTATGGCAGTCCTCATTCCATTGAAACTTGGCTTCCTTCTTCAATAAATTTTACTTTGGTGTTGTAATCTACGCATATCCTTTGATAAACTTCTTGTCATAACCTGTATGGCCGAATATTTCCCTCAAATGTCTGACTAATGTTAGAGGTTGGGCATTCATCATTATGGTGGCCCTTCGTCCTACACTTGGTACACCATACCTGCTCTCATTTCTTCCTTCCCTTGGTAATATCGACTAGCTTAATTATTAATGCATCCAACTGCATTTGAACTTATGCCATTCCTCTAGTGTCTCTTGTCGATGATGACCCCAGTTTCATTATGATTTCTAGGGCCTCAGGCTGCAACACAACCTTCCGTTGAATTAATGGTCTACAGATGTGGTGTAAAAGTCCTGCAATGAACCACTCTTAATGTTGTTGATTTGGAATTTGGAAAGTTAATCTCCCCATCACATCTTTAAAGTGTTAATCATTATCCCATACTAACTCAGTTTGTACCTATTTGATCTATTTCAGTTTGATGATGTATTGTGATTTTGACTTTGGTTTTTTGAACTCCTTTAGCAACACTTGCTTTATCTCTGTCAAAGTCCTATCCTATCTGGTAGGTGTAATACTATGTAACTTCATCTAAAATACTAGTGCACGACCTCTAAATGTTGTCACTAACTGCACAATATTCACATCCTCTCCATGCATGTTCTTAGTGGCCGAAGCTATCTCACAGACAAACAAGTGTTGTTCTGGATTCTCTAACCCCACTCGCTTGAATTCAGGAAGTTTAAGAGTATTATCTACTCATGCCATGTTGGGTTTTGTAGTCCCTCCTCTTGGTGATGTTGGTGGACTCTGATTTTGACTCTGTGCACTACTCCCACTATTCCAACTGCTACTATTTTTTCCTCCTTGATTGACTATGATGGATTTCGACAAGTCTTCAAATGTTATCTTTGATTGTGGTGACACACAAAGGGTCATGGATTCAACGCAAGACTTTTTCCGAGTAGGACTTACTGGATCCTTTATTACTGTACTAGATTGACACTCCACTTCGCCTCCTCCTATATATGGCGTCTCCACGATTTGAGCTTGTGTGCAAGGTTCTCATTCCTTTGGCTCATTGCGTGACTCTAATATCCCAGCCCCAGTTGTTTTCCTTTTGTACCTTCTTCCTTTGTGCAATTCTCCAAACTCGTATTCTTCCTCTAGTGTACTGCCTTCTTGCATCCTCAGTACCTTCCTTACCTTTTCATTTCTTCCTTCCTTCTCTCAAACAATCCTCTTGTCATCCTTCGGCTCCCCCTATGTGTGCAAAGTCCTTTTAGCTGTCGGAATTCATTATCATCATGCGATTTTCACATAACAACATTTTTATCCACATATTCAATGATTTCAAGAAGCTTCTGCACAAACCTTTGAAATTTTTTATTTCTGCAACACTGTATGATTGAATGCAATCTATGACAAATTCTATAACATAACCCCCTAGTACATTATCCAACCAAAAGTCAACTACTCAAGTTGTTGGGTCACCGAATTCAATTGTCTTACCAATTCACGAGTCGAATTCTTTGGCGTTGCAACACTAAACCTTCCTATTTTCTCTACCAACCTCTCTAGCCACTCGGTTAGAATTTTTTGAAATTCGCCAAAGAAAATTTCATGTAGATCCATGGATACATACCTTTGCATCCATTTATTTTTACTCATCCAAGGGTTCCTGTTATCTTGTTGCACAAATTCCCATTCTTTTCATTCTAACCAATCCGTAATCTCTTTCTTAGTCAGTTTCCAAAACGTTCCCTTAATCGCAATTTCCTTGTCCTGACAACGGAACCATTTGTTGGGATTTATCTATTCTGTGCACGGGTTGTAAAACCCAAGGTTCATTTTACCTATGACCAAAAAACCCATCAGACACTGACCCTTCTAGCATCACCCTTCCGGCATCACTTTCTTGCATAGATGAAGTATCACCCGAGGTCTCTATTGGGACTATAAGAACTAGGTTTCTGTAGTAATAAGGGAAAGGGAGATAGACAACTGATTCATGCTTCCTTCTTAGTATTACTATCTAGAATTCAGATTCCTTCTCTTAACACGTGCCTGATTTATTGTGGAGATTCTTTACAGTCATAGTTATGAATATTTCACTATAATGAATCCATAAACTAAGTCTAGTCTATGAAGCATAACCACATAATTCATAAGCATGCATAAATAAGTAGATAACACAAGGCATAATATCCTCTCTAAATTATTTCTTTATTCATCTTCTATCTTACCAATTGAACACTACATTAATGACATTTGCATAATCTTTCAACCTCACCCCTCAGTCTCTCGTTCTTCAGACTCCCTAAACCTCCCAACCTGTTACATATTTATACCCAAAGTCTAGGGCTTAAATCCCTAGTCTGTCTATCCCAAAAATATCCCATTACAATGCTTGGCATAGCCAACTTCAATTAACTGGTTGTTTGATTTCTTCTACTTTTCACTTCTCATGCAAATTTTCTATTGTACTTCTATTTCTGGAATGTGTTGTTTGCTTTCCTTCACACTTTATTCTCTCGCTCGCTAGCTTTATTCTTCTGTCTGTGCGTTTTCGTCATCCTACGTGCTTTCCTTCCTTTCGTGCGCTTTCTTCCTTCTGTGTGCTTACTTCCTTTTGCACCTTTTATTTATACTTGTGTTTTTCTCCCAAAATTGCATCCAAAAATAGCCTGCCCAACACCTTTAGAGATATTTCTTGTGGAAGTTAGGGTTACTGAATGCTCTTGAAATTAGATTCAAACAGGTAAGCTTGACACTTTTGCTATAACTTATTTTTTGGGATGTTTCAAACCTTGAGATTTTGCAATACTGAGGATAGATCTTGGTTTACATGTGGTAGAAATATCATATTCTAGTTCACTATACTTTTGGATATATTCTCTATGGAAGTTAGGGTTCCTGAATTCCCCTGAAATTAGTTTCAAACAAGTCAACTTGACATTTTTGCTATAACTTATTTTCTGGGATGTTTTAGACCTTGAGATTTTGCAAAGACAGAGGAGACATACATAAGTACCTCAGATTAAAATTTCCAGAATCAATTTTTCAAAAATAAATATGTGGCATGCTATATAGGTTTATTTTTGGGATACTCTTAACGATACTACCCGATTACCTAGGTACGCAAGAGTAATTTTCCCGAGTGTTGTTCTCAATACCACTATAGAAGTTAGGTGGTCGATAAGATGATCTATAGATATTTTTAGGAGACCTATGGGACTCCCTATATAGCCGAGGGTACATGGGAGTGAATGGTTGTGTACAAGTGTTGTCTAATGTGGTACTACTCGAAGGAGTACCGACAAGGGTTACAGAGGTTTCCAACAAGGTGAAACAATGTGTTTCATGTAACCCATGAAAACCTTTGTATTTCCTACTTGTAGACCTTCCCAACTATAGTTTTACTCATTGAATGAAAAATCATCGTGCTCTAAAGATGCCAAAAGTACACATTTCTAGCCTAAAAAACATTGTCTAAAGATTATGAAGAGGAAAGTTCTCTGATACCACTTTTAAGGTATTGGATATTATTATATAGAGTAGAAACATAGTTGTTATAAGAATTATCAACATAAAGAGAAAAATATGGAGAACAATGACACAATTGATTCAAAAAATGAAACCTTTATTATATCTATAGCCAAGTTCACTTGCCGCTTCGAGGGGGAAACCTCCAACATATCACGGCTCAAGTACAAAATGATTCTCAAGACAAAAATTTTCCATGCTTTTTACCCCTATTTATACTATTTTAACTGTCTAGAGAACATTCTAGAGAAAGATACTTCTAGAAGAGGAATCTTCTATTAAGTCTTCTTACATTAGACGTGTTCATATTATTACATAGGCCTTATTTACTAATGTCGGCCTTTATTACATAGAAGAACATATTTTTCTATCTACTTGTGGGGTTAGGGAGGTTAGGAACCTAACACTGTAAGTCTTGGGTAGCATGATTTCTTTCATGTTCTTTAAGCTTCCTTGACTCATAACATATGACATACCCATTTTGTGTAAGGACTCTTCTAGGCCCTTCCTTACGTGCATTTGTGCACAAACAAAATATTCATCTAGATCTGCAACCTTTAGAATAGGTGTATCGGTCAATAATTCCTTCAAATGTTGGAAACTCTACTCACATTTGGTAGTCCATTCAAACTTTGTTCCCTTCTTTTGTAGTGAAGTGATTGGATGTGCAACCTTCAATGGCTCTCTTATAATATCTAGCTAATCCCATAAAGGATCTCACTTCCGAAACATTATTTGGCACTGATTGTTGGGTCTATGTTATATTCTTTGAAAGATTGGTACCATGTATTGCACACTAATATGGGAATAAGGGGGTAAGAGTTTCAAAGGCATAGCCCCTGGAATAATTTTTTTTGACAATTTTTTTTTTCTTTTGCGTCTATTTTTTAGTGGTTTTTTGCATCCGTTTTTGGTGGTGTTTCGGCACATGGTTTTCGCCGATGGTTTCCTACTTTTGGTTAAGGAATTAGGGTTGTTGACTAATCCGGGTCAATGGATTAGGGGTTTGGCTGAAAAGGCATCCTATGTATGTATTGTATTCTAAAAAATGAAAAAGATGATGAATAGAATATTAGAGGTGAGACTCTAAACAGGTTGTTGGTTTTCCCAGTTTGGGTTTCTAGGGTAAAAATATCTATGTAATGTGTGTGTGTGTGTGTGTGTGTGCCATTGTATATTTTCTATTTCATTAAGAATATGTTTGGAGTAATTAATTGTATAAGGTTAAAATCTCAATTTGGTATCAAAGCAATTATTTGATTTAGGGGGGCACATTTGTGGCCAAGGGTTTGGTTCGGGTTTGTGATAGGCCTTGTTATATTGGGAGATCTGCGGTATTGATTCTTCAGGTAAAAATATATGACAAGAAGTTCAAAAATAGAGATTGAGTAATTTTATAGGAAAATTTTGAGATGTGGAAGCTCAAGATGGAAGATTTGTTGGTGCAAAAAGATCAATGGATCGTTGTGGATCGAAGTACTACACCTACAAGAACGTAAAAAAATGACTAGGAAAAGTTGGATCCAAAGGGGAATAGTACAATATGGTTGTGTCTCTCAGATTCAATATTCCTGAATGTGTCAGAGGAAGCTATAACCAAGGCTTTATGGAATAAGTTGGGGACTTTGTATCAATCTAAGTCCTTGGTAAACAAATTGTTCCTGCATAAGAATTTGTATAACCTGAGGATGAAATATGGAGACTCGGTGATAGAGCATATGAACACCTTCAATATAATTGTAAGTCATTTATTATCTATTGATATTAATATTTCTGATGAATATAAGTGCATTAGTTTATTGTTCACTTTACCAGACTCATCAGATAGTTTGATTGTGGCCATAAGTTGTAATAAACTACTTTAAGTGTCGATGATGTGGTATCATCCTTGTTGTCAGAGATGTGGAAAAGAAGGGCACTACAAGAAGCAATGTAAATCCAAAATTTTTGAGAGATGGAAGGGATATGAAGATGATCCTTCTATATAATAAAAACCTTTGCAAAATAAGGAGGGGATGTGTACTTGGATTCTTCAAGAACACATGCAGATCACGATGCGTGGTTGGTTGACTTAGGTGCATCCTTTCATATGACTCCTCACAGGGAGTAGTTTTGTGAATATGAAAGGTATTATGGAGGTGATGTTTTCCTAGGTGATGAATTGACAACGAAAATCATAGGATGAAGAAATGCCAAGTTGAATATCATGGATGGAAGGATTAGAACACTTGTTGGTGTTATGCACATCCTAGGATTGGCTAGAAATTTGATTTATGTAAGCAAAATGGACGATGTAGGGGTAAAAATAGTGTTTGAGAAAGAAACCTACATGATGGTTTGAGGGGCAATGGTGTTGCTGAAGGGAGTTTGGATAGAATTAGTGATGGGTGCAATAGTTACATTTTTCTTGAGATTAGAGTTGAAGAGGAAAAAACTCCTACATTATCTGGAGAAAATGATATGTTGTGGCATCAAAGACTGGGGCATATCAAAGAGAAGGACCTTCGACTACTACATGGTAAAGGTATGGTTGAATATATGTCTAAATCCTCTCTGGATTTTGGTTTCTATTAACATTACATATATGGGAAGCAAAATTTGGTAAGATTCCCCTCTAGTGCATTGAGGGCAGAGGGAATTTTATAATTGGTGCACAATGATGTGTTTGAACCTGTGTAAGTTCTATCGCTAAGAAAATATGTGTACTATGTCTCTTTTATAGATGAATTCTCAAGGAATAGATGGATATATTTCCTCAGGAAGACATCTAAAGTCTTTGACATGTTTAAAGAGTTTAAGGGCCAAGGCTCTTGTGGAGAATCAAATAGAGAAAAGAATTAAGGTGTTGAGGATGGATAATGGTGGAAGTTCTACGGAATGAATTCAAATAATTATGTAAGAAGTGTGATATAGAAAGGTAGAAGACTACTCCATATACACCTCAGTAGAATGAATTTGTATAAAGGATGAACATGACACTGATGGAAAAGGCAAGGTGCATGCTTAGTGGTGTCGGGTTAGGACATGAATTTTGGGAAGAGGCAGTGGGTACTGCATGTTACCTGGTCAATCGATCACTCTCATCAACACTGGATGAAAAGACTCCACATGAGGTATGGATTGGTAAGAAAACCTCTCTCACACATCTCATGATTCATTTGTTCACGTTCCAAAGGAAAATGAGAGTAAGTTAGATAAAAAAAGTTGAAAAGTGTATCTTTATTGGGTATAAAGATGGTCTGAAAGGTTATAAGCTTTGGAACCAAGAAACTAAAAAGTTAGTGTATAGCCGAGATATGGTATTTAGAGAAATCAAAGATGTTGTCTAACATGAAGTCCTAACAAGGAAATAAGAGCTAGATAAAATATAGTTTGAGTTGAAGGATAATGAATCACACTCTACATAAGAACAATAATAATAATAAGAAGATCCTCATACTCCAATATTGATGAGATCAGTTCGAGAAAGAAAGAAACTATAAAGGTATACTCTAGTTGATTTCTGTTCAAATTTTTCTTTGTCTATTACTGATGATGATCCTAGAACTGTTAGGGAAGCAGTGGATTCAGAGGATGGAAAAATCTGGAAAAAGGCCATGGTTGAAGAAATGACAACCTTGGACAAGAATGAGGCTTGGGATCTAGTGGAGTTACCTACTGGAAGAAATACCATTGGCAACAAATGAGTGTTTAAGAAGAAGTTGAATGTAGAAGGAAAAGTGGAGAAATACAAAGCTCAGTTAGTAGCAAAAGGTTATTCCTAGGTAGAGGGAATTCACGTTGGTGAGATTTTTTCTTTTGCTGCCAAGTTAACTTCTATTAGATTTCTTTTATTTGTTGTTGTTACATTTGATTTTGAAGTAGAAAAAATGGATGTGAAGACATTATTCCTACACAAGGATTTGGAAGAAGAAATCTACAAGAAACAATCATAAGGCTTTGTTGTGAAGGGTAAGAAAGAGTTAGTATGCATGCTGAAAAGGTCTTGTATGGGTTAAGGCAATCACCAAGAATGTGATATAAAAAGTTTGATAATTATATGTTGGACTTGGATTCACAAGGAGCAAAGAGGATCACTATGTGTGTTTCAAATTAATTGGTGATCATCTTATTTATTTGGTATTGTGTGTGTATGATATGTTTTTTTTTTTGTAAGTGAGTGTAGATTCCTGTATTACTAAAAGAGATTATGGTACAAAAAGAGGGTGGACTCCCTGATCTGCGTTTTCTAAGAAAGCAGAGGGGTATGGCTGGGCTGCCACCTTGGGAAACCAGCCCAACCCTCCCATATCAGTTTGAAGAGCTAAACAAAAACATATATGTAAAAAGACACAACATATAAAAGGAGGCTGACCCTACGCTGAGCAACAGAACTTGACCAGTTGTTGACCTGACGCTAGTCTAGGATGATGAGCTATTTTTTGCCTTCATCCTTCCTATCCTTGTTCTCATCCCTTTGGACCATCGTGCGAGTCTTTCTGATACAGGCTGGGGCTCCATTCTGGTCCGCTGGCGTGATGTCCATGTGATGGATGTAGTGCAAGTATAGGTGGAATTGGGTTTCCATTCGCTCCATCTTCTCCTTCTGGTCCCTCTGGTCCTTAGCTATCCATTTTGTACTAGCCTCCAGTTGCTGATGCGACTCGGGATCTCTGTAAGCAGTTTTTTGTGGTCCTTGTTATCCTTCCGGCTGGCCTCTATACTTTCAGATCTCATCTTTCCTATTAACATCTTTTTCTCCATGCCTCCTCCATCGTTTTGTGGTAGAGGGTTACTCTGGACTATGTGCCTCCTAGGTCCCTTATCCAGTCTGCTTCCTGAATCAGTTCCTTCCAAGATTTACCCTTGCGTTTAGTATTGATTTCTTTCTCTCACTTGGTGATGATCGCTTTTCCCTTTGGTTAGATCAGCGTATGAAAATTTCCCTTGGCTTCTCTGGCCACTTATTCCATCCTTGTAATCCTCCGGGGGCTTGTCGGAGGTTCTTTCCCTTGGGGGCTTCTCTTATTGTGATTTTTCTTCATGCGAACCATCTTTGCTGGTTTGTGGTATTTTTTCCTTGAAGTCTCCTCCCGTTCCTATCTACACATCCCCATTTTATGTGGTAGTTCCTGCAGTTGTTCGTTTCCTGTCTGTATCTATTCCTGGTGCTTATTCTCTTATGAGGTTTCCCCAGTTGCAGGCTCATCCTAGCAATCATGGTATGCCCATAGCGGTGCACCTTCCGGTCCTTATTCCATGTCTCGGTATGTGTGCTCATGATGACCCAACTATAATGCCTGTTCCATCCCTTACCCCTGCATGTTGTACAAACAACTGTGCTACTCCCCTTACCTGTACTTGGGTGAGGTGTATCCATACTTGTCCATGGTAACACCTTTTTCCCTTCGTCATTGGAGACCTGTTGATTACCTTCTCTTCCTTCCCACGAACTACCCTTGTACTTCCTCCTATTGATAGGACATTGGTGCCGTACCCCCGTCTGCTGTGTGGTCTGATTCTACATTGTAACTTGTGATCGAGTGATGGGCAATCAGATTTTTCCTGGATCCTTCATGCTCGCCATTTAGCCTTGCGTCTCCTTCCTCGGTGTGGCTGGTCGTACTTAGGCTGCCATCACGGTCTTTTGTCGCAAGTTGGATGCAGTCTATTATGAATTGAATATTCAGGATGTTACTCCAGGTAGTGTCTAGTTCTAGTCCTTCCTTGCTAACCCCCTCATTAGCGATTCTGTCTGCCAGTCCATTTGCTGACCTGTGTACCCAACGCAACTCCACTGTATTCATCGTTTGCAGATGCTCCTAGATTTTTTGTAGGGAGTGTGCTAAGAACCAATGCCTATGAGTTTTTCCCACTCTGGTGCTATTTTGGAGTCTCTTCACTCTGTTGATAACCAGCATGGAGTCATCTTCCACGATGGTGTTTGTCATCCTTCCGCGGCTTAGGATCTTGAGACCGGTCTCCGAATTCCGCAACGTTGTTGGTTGAGTTTCGAATTCTCCCAACGTACAACCAGATTATGTTTTCGTCACTATCCCTGATTATTCCTCCCATTCCTATCATTCTTGGGTATCCTTTTGATGCCCCATCGAAATTCAACTTGAGGGACCCTACTGGAGGGGGATTCCAGTTGCGCTCACCTATTTGGAGTTGCAGTGGCCACCTTACTTGAGTTTGGTTGCGCCAGTCTTTCAGGTGAAAAACATCTAGAATTCGAGAGTCCTGGCCTGCGAGTTGCACTCTTCCCATCTGGAAGTTGTGGCTCTGCACCATTTCTCTTATCCGAGAGATTATTGTTTCCTTGAGTTTCCCTTCCGGACAACTTTCATTCCTGAAGATGCGTCGGTTCCTTTCTTTCCATATTGCCCATATGATCATCCCCGGAATGAGAGTCCAACAAAGGTTCACCTCTTCATTTTCACTGTAATTCTCATTCCAATTATTGATTGTTGCATAGATGTTTCCTCAGATCCTATTGGATTGTCGAAAGATACCTACCGCTCAGTCCCCGATCTTTGCTGTGTAGTTGCATTCGTCGAGGAGATGATTCATTGTTTCTTCCTTAGCTTGACAGAGGTGGCATTGTGATGGGCCGATAAATCCCATTTTTCTTAGGTTTTCCCAATTTAGGATTCGGTTGTGAAGTACTAACCATCTGAAAATTTTAATTTTTGGCCATTGGGGGCTGTTCCAAAGCTTATCCCATTGTTGCGCTGGATATTCTTAGTCCTGGTCCACGATGTAATGTCGGATTTCTTTCAAGTTGAATTCCCCACCATATTTTTGTCCCCTTCTCAGTTGGTCCTCCTCTTTCGAGACTGCAATTTGACTTTTCCCTAGTTCCTCCTCCACCCCTTTCACTCTTGTTGCGGTCCGTTCTCTATTTTGTGAACTGAGATTGTCACAGATTCTCCATCTGTTGTGATCTATTTTCTGTTTCTAGTAATGGTAGGCTCTGGTTTTGCCTTGTACAGTCATGTCCTGTTGGAGTTCCTCCCTATTCGGATTTTCCATTCTGGGTTCCTGTTGCCAAGCATCCTCCCAGAATCTGGCTGTTTTTCCATTCCTCACTTCCCAAAAGTTGTGTGTATGGATCCAGGTTTTGTTGCACCAAGCTAGATTCCAGATGGCTGATCCCTCCCTGGTGCCCCTAAAGCGGATTTGATCCTGGTCATTTATGTCTGGGGAATACTTGGCCTTCCATAGGTTTACCCAAGGTGTAGAAGTTTCTTTGACCTATTGCCACCAGATTTTCACCCCGTATGCGTCGTTGGTTACTTGTGGGTCTTGTAGCCCCAAACCTCCTTTGATTTTTGGTTTGCAGAACTTCTCCCAGGCCACCTTTTCTTTTTGGTTTGCAGAAATTCTCCCGGGCCACCAGGGCCCATTTTTTCTTTTTTTTCGCTCCACACCATAGGAAGTCCCTTTGGATGGTTCTTATTTTTTGTAGTAATCCTTTGGGGCCTGGAAATATGGACATCATATAGGTTGGAATTGCTTGCAAAATCGACTTGGTCAATATGAGTCTCCCCGCTATATTGAGGGATCTATACGTCCAATTTTTCACCCTCTCCTATAACTTGTTGATCACTCCCTCCCATGTTGACAGTTTGTATGCTCTGTCTATCAGGGGAATTCCCAAGTACTTGGTTGGTAGTGTTTTACGTTCAAAACCCAAAATATTGGCCAAGTTTCTTTGGATTGCTGGGTTGGTGTTGAAGAAGTAGATCATAGATTTGGAGTGGTTGATCTCGGCCCCCGAGGCTTCCCCAAACTCTTCTAAGATTCTTTTATAGGCTTTTGCTTCCTTGACTGTGGGTGTGCCATGGGGTAAGGTGTTGTCCATGAACTGTTGGTGTGTGGAAGTAGGGCAGATTTCGAAGGGTTTGATGCCTGTTATTTCTCCTGCTGTTGTTGCGCTTTTTATGCTTCGATTGAGACCTTCTATCATCATAATGAAAAGGAAGGGGGAAAGTGGGTCTTCTTATCGTATGCCTCTCGTAGGCCAGAAATGTTTAGCTGGGGCTCCATTTATTAGGAGCGAGTAACTTGTCGTGGACTCTAGGCTAACAATCCAGCTGATCCAGTGCTGGGTGAAACCAAAGGCTTTCAGAGTCTTGACCATGTAGTGCTAGCTAATTTTGTCATAAGATTTTGCTAGGTCCAATTGTATTATCATTTCCCCTCTCCTTTGAATTTTCAGGGTGTGGATTAGTTCGTGGGCATGGATGCTGTTGTCCATGATTTGTCTCCCTTCAATGAAACCCGTTTGTTCTTGTGAAATCAATGTGGGTAGGAGGGGTTTCAATCTATTGGCTATGACTTTGGATATTATCTTGTAAACCACATTGCATAGAGCTATGGGTCTGTATCGTTCAGGGGTCCTGACTTCATTTTCTTTGGGGATTAGAGGAATCATTGTAGCATTTAGTGCTTTGAGAATGGAGGCTATCCATCTGGAGTCCTCCACTACCTTATAAATGTCATGTTTGACCACTTCCCAATAGGATTTGAAAAATTCCACTGTGAAACCATCTAGGCCTGGGGCTTTCCCATTGGGCATCTCTTGGATCACTTGGTCAATTTTCTTCGGAGCAATGGGTTTGTTTAAGTTGTTATTTTGTTCCTCGGTGACTAGACGGGGGATGTTCTGAGTTATCCTTTGGATGAACTCCGTTCTGTCTTTGTTGGGTTCCTGGGATATCCCATGGAAGTGATTTGTCAGAGTATTTTCAATATCCTTGTGGGATTCTCTCTCGATCCCATCCCGATCCTTAATTTTAAGGATTTTATTTTGGGTTCTTCTGGAAATGGATGCTCTATGAAAAAACTTGGTGTTCTTCTCACCTTACCTTAGCCATCTGATTAAGGACTTTTGTCGCCAAAGAGTTTCTTCCTGCTGGCATCTAGCTTCCCATTCCTTGGTCATCTGGATCTCTTCCTTTTTTAGATTCTCTGTGTAGCCCTCGACTATGCATATTTCATGGAGTTTTCTCATTTTGTCTTCAATATTTTTTTTCTCTTGGTTTATATTTCCAAAGATTTCCTTGTTCCACTCCTTGAGCTTATATTTGATGTGATTTAGTTTCTTATAGAGTTTGAGCATCCTTGTCCCTTGCTCTGGTTGTTCCTCCCGCCACCACTATTTGATATTCTCCTTTAAAGTGGGGTGTTCGATCCAAAATTTCTCTAATCTGAAAGGTATATTCTTCAGTGTGGTTTGGAAGTCTGCTTCCAGTTGGATTGGCCAATGATCAAACCCTCCCCAGGGGAGGATGCTGTAGTATAAGGTTAACCCCTGCAGAATTTTAGACTCCGACACCAAGAATCTGTCTAGTCTCGTTGCTACCTGATGTTTATTTATCCGTTTATTGTTCAAGGTGAATTGTCCATTGTTAGTTTTGATGTCCACCATCTCTATTGTGTCAATGAACATTGAGAAATATTTCGCATCTCTATCCAATCTTCTAGTACCTCATTTTTTCTCTGCAAGTGACATGATGATGTTGAAGTCCCCTGCCAGGATCCAATGGAGGTTGCTGGATCGGGTTTTTAGGTCTTCTAGATCTAGAATCATTCTTCTCTTTTCCTCTTGCATCTGGCGTCCATACAGATTGGTGCACAGAATCACCTCCGTATTTTGAATGATTTGCATGCTAACCAAAAGTGTGTGCCTGGTGTTGAAACTGAACTTAAATTTTTACCTTAAGAACAAATTTTTTTGATATCCTGGAGTCTTTGCACTATTTAAAATCTTTATAAAACAAAATTTTCATACTTAATGAATCTGAAATACATTTGGGGTTTATTTCGGGAAAAAGATGGTTGGAAATTATTCAATGAATGACCAAATACTTTTC
>ML795161.1:106948-132269 GCA_009831015.1 Picea engelmannii
AACAAAGGGAAGAAAGACAGAGACAGTTGAGAAACTGATTCTGATCTGGTTTTCTTTGTTTCTTAGCTTTAAAAGCATTATCATATTCGGATGCCTAGACGGTGTGTTTTATAGCCTTAAAACACAAACTCTGGAACAACACCTGGTACCTTCGACTGCTATTAGGCTCATCACTTGTGGGTTCCACAAGGTGAGAATGCCTCCTGCCATCTGTTGTCCTTCGACCACCACCATCTTGTACTTGCTCCATTGTTTTTTGCTGATCGTTTCCATTTTGTCTGTAGTGCATTTTGTCTCTTGGATGAAACAGAGGTCCGATTGTTCCTTCCTAAGTCTACTTTTGAGGATTCTCTGCTTTCGTGGGATGTTTAGGCCTCTTATATTCCATGTTATAATCTTCATTTAAACATGTGGGGGGGTGTTAGGGAAGAGATTATTGATCTTACCTGAGTTTATCAGTAATGCTCTGAGCTCCTATAGGGATACGTTGTTTGATTTCCTGCATTTTTTCCTTCTCGTCTTCTTGGGTGAGAGCTGTGGTTGTCCCTCACCAGCTTTGATTCCTAGGTGTCCTATCTTCCCATGTGTGCGCTTGAGCCCTCTGGATTTGGCTTCGTCCCTTAGGAGGAACATGTATTGAATGTGGTCTAGTTGCTCTGTTGGTATGTTGTCTACTCCCTGCCTCTTCCATTGTTCCAATATGTTTGGGAGATCTATCCCTTCCCTTCCCACAAGGTCTCTGAGATCAGGGTCCTCCGTGCCTACTTCGCTTGGGTTCATGTCCGCATCTCCGTCTGCTTTATGCATGGGGGTGTTGGCATCTCTGGTTCCTCCGTCCATAGGAGTTGTGCTACCCCTCTATTCCTTCTTGTTACTTGGGCTATCTATGGGCTCATTTGTTCCTTGTTCTTTGGCTTCTTGAGCCTTTTCCGATTCCTTTCCTCCTTCTACTCCTTTGTTGGTTTTGTCCCATCCTTCTATTCTATTCTTGGCCTTCTGGTTTCTCCCTATTGGGGTTTTACTTGGTTTATTGTTAGCTCTATTTCTGTGGTTCGTCTTTAGAAACCCATCCTCATCCTGCTGTGGTTTGGTGCTTTCCGCTTATGTTTTTTTATTGAGAGGACATTCTCTAATTAGGTGTCCGTGTTCATGACATATTCTGCGTCTGAAGGGGATCTGCTTGTAGTCTATGTTTTGTATCCATTCCTCATCCCTGAATTCCACACTTATGGCTTCTAAGAGTGCTCTTGACACATCCATCTCTATGCAGATTCTTGCATAGGATGTATCTCTCCCTTTTAGGTGTGCTTCTGAAGTCTTCATATATTTTCCCAGTTTTTTCCCTATTTCTTCGAAGGTAGAGGGTAGCTAGTAATCTAACAGTAGGGAGTAAAATCTCAGTCAGATAGGTACATTTTTGAAAGTCTCTTTTTCTGGGGAGAATTTTTCCTTCCAGGGCCGCATGTACAGTCCTACTGAGGCATGGAAGTATTCCCCCCCCTCAAAGACCCTATCACTGTCTTCCAGGTTCATGAATACCGCTGTGAAAAAAACCTTTCGAGCCCAGGTGGAGTTCCATTTCTCCACTTGGCTTCCAGTGATATTTAATCTAGTTGCGCAACGTTCTTTCCGTGGGCCACAAACCCATAAAATTGCAGATTAACGCATGCGTCTTCATCTGGTCTCTGTAGAGTTGCGTTTGCGGGTCTTCCAGGATTACCTTGGGTATCATTGTTGTTTTAAGTTTACACAGGTTGCGCCGTTCTGCCCCATTGGGTCTCGCTGTTTCTTGCATAACATTCTAAGTTTCTTCGGCTTCTTCCCCCATGCAATCACTTTTTCCCTGGTTCCTTTCTTGACTCTTTTCTGGGTCTGATCCTGAGGTGCCCTAAAACCTACACCTCTTGGCCCTTTCCCCCTGTCCACCACTACTTGCTTGTATGAGGGATTTCCATTACCCCCCCCTTTGGTGCTCATGCTTCCCTCTGCTATGTCCGCGACTACCTAAACCTAGCTTGCAGTTTCTCCAAACCATAGACTTAGCCGTGTATGATATGTTGTTAATAGGACATGACAAGGAGATTATCCAAGATGTGAAAACCCAGTTGTCCTCTAAATTTGACATGAAGGATCTTGGTGTTGCAAATTTCATTTTGGACATGAAAATTTAAAGATATCGGTCAAAAATGAAACTTTGGTTAAATCAGAGGAAATATGTCGAAATAATATTGCACATGTTTAATATGCAAGAATGTAAACCGATTAAGGTTCCTATTCCTATGGGTGTAAATTTATCTAGAAATCAATGTCCCAAGACACAAGAAGAGGAAGAGGACATGTCTCATGTTCCATATGCCAATGTGGTTGGTAGTTTGATGTATGCAATGTTATGTACTAGATAGAACATTGCACATGCAATGGGGATTTTGAGTGGGTATATGTCAAAACCAAGGAAGGAGCATTGGAAAACAACAAACATGGTTTTCAGGTATTTGCATGGTACTACTAGTTATGGATTGTGCTACCAAGAAAGACCAGGATTGGATAGAGTGTTGGAAATACATGGATTTGTCGATGCATACTGGGCTGGAGATATGCATTGTAGAATATCTACAAGTGGGTATGTGTTTAACCTAGTTGGAGGAGCAATCGGTTGGATGAGAAAAAGATAGGCTGTAGTGGCATTCTCAACTAAAAAAGTTGAAAACATGGAAGCCACTCATGCAAGCAAGGAAGCAGTATGGTTATAAAGATTGTGTTAACGTATTGGGTTGGTACAACAAGATGTAAGGATAGATTGCGACAATCAAAGTGGAATCTTCCTGGCGAAGAACCCGACTTATCATTCAAAGACAAAGCATATTGATGTTCAATATCACTGTTTTAGAGACATGGTTGAATACAAGAAGGTGGACACTTTGAAGAATGTTGTAGATTCATTAACAAAATCTGTGAGCACTGAGAAGTTCTCATGGTGTAGAGGATCTATGGGCATTTCTACCCTAGATTATTGACTATGTAATCTTGTAACCCTTGTATGCAAAGAAAACAAAAAATGGGATAATGTTGGGTATGTGTTATATTGTTTTCAAGATTGGTCCCATGTACTATACACTAATATGGGAGAAAGTGAGGTAGGGAGGTTTGGGGCCGGAGCCCTTGATTTTTTTTTTGGCCTTTTTTTGCATCCATTTTTGGCAGTGTTTCAACACATGGTTTTCACCAATGGTTTTCTAATTCCAATTAAGGAATTAGGGTTGTTGACTGTTGATTTTTATATGATTATAAGATCTGATAGTTATTACCTTATGATTACAAACAAGATTTACTTTTATATCACAATTATCATAGAATAACTATACACTGAAAAATCTCAACTATAACAATACAAAGAAAATAACAAGATCTAGAAATATTAACCATGCACAATAGACACAAGTACACAAGAGTTTATCCCGGGAAACCTAACCTTGGGAGAAAACCCAACAAATTTTCTATAGAATAATTCAGTCCAAGATATTACTAGTATATCACCATCAATAACCAAAATACCATACAGAGAAGATCCTCCCCAATTCCAGTGTCTCCAAGACCTAGCACCTCAATAATATTACCAAGAATAACTAAGCAAGAGCTTCTCCAAGTGTGGCGCACTCTACAAGATACCAAAAAACCAGAAATAGCGAAATCACCAAAACTGCAGCTGCAACTACCTTGTGTGCACTACTGAAGGGAGAATTGTCTACCTGTATAAAATGAAATGAGCCAGTCCTGTATTTATACTGATATGGGCGCCATTCTGGGGCCGAATTCTTATTTCCGGGTCTTCAATTTTATTATTATTTTTCCTATGGGGCCGACTTCTCTTCTCGAGTCTTCAACTTCTTCCTGGGGCTTCTGTAATGGTGTAGATGGGTCTTCTTGTAATTTCTTTTGGAGAATGACTGCCTAAATTTGCAATTATCAGACACTCCCTCTCAACGAGGGAGGAATTATACATACTTGGATTTCTTCTATCATAGAAAGGTTGTCCATGAGACATATTGATGTGCCATCTCCGCACATGCATTCCATCCTAAAATATGCATGTGATAACATCTCGAGTCCATCCACTCATTGTCAGGAGAAGGACTATACCTTGTCCATTCACCACTAGCAAAGCCCTATGAGTGAATGACTCATTACCCTTGGTCATATCAACACTAGCAAATCCCTGTGAGTGAATGAATCATTACCCTTGGTCATATCAACACAAGCATAGCTCCTTTCGTGACCAATTTGGGATAATGTTTGCTCGATGCTTACTTGGGCCACTCACCACTAGAAAAGCCTCATGGATGAATGAATCATTACCCTTGGTCATATCAGCACTAGAATATCCCCGTGCATGAACAATACGGGATAATTTCTTCCCAAAGCTATGGTCCATTCACTACTAGAAGAGCCCCGTAAGTGAATGAATCATTCTACTTTGGTCATATAAAGACTAGCATAACCTCATGCATGACCAATCTAGGAGAATGTCTACCCAATGCTATTTCCTGGAGAACATCAACATACCTGGGTCATTTACCACTAGAAGATCCCCGTGAGTGAATGAATCATTCTCCCTTTAGTCATATCAACACTAACATAGCCCCATGCATGACCAATCTTGGAGAATGTCTACCCAATGTTGAAACATCAACACTCATCACTAGCCAAATCAACATGGCTAATCCTATGTATCATCCTCCTCAACCAAGTCAACATGGCCACTCTGGGAGGATATTTTCAATCTGATCATTTGTGGATAAGTACTGGAGCTTCACTACTCCCTTATGTACTATGTCTTGGATGAAGTCCTGCAAGAAGCTTCTAAAGTTGCACCACTTCACGACTTGCAATGTTTTCATGTATACAACTCTATGTATGGATAGTATTCTCCATGTATCAACTAGAGACCATCTATTTTGTTGCCTCCTGCATCCATCACTATATATCTCTCTTAGAGCTATCACCCATGACCTGCCTATAACAAGTGCACCAAAAAAATAACATACAAGAACAATATTCTCATGATAAGGAAATAGAAACAAGAATAAAAAATAGGAAACATGAACAACACTTTTCCAGTGTTGTTACAAATCATTCCTCTGTGGTAACTTACCTGGAACAAAAAAACAAAAAAATACAAGAGAAACACTTTTCTAGTGTTGTGACCTCAGTAGTAACCTGCTCGGGACAAAGAAAACAACCAAGAATATCTCTTAGAAGAGATTGATTTCACCTTGTAAATGAGTGCATAATTAGTACTAAACAATGATAATTCTACATAATGATCATTGTACCAACAATACTCAAGTGTTATTAAACATTTGATAGAAAAAGTACTCAATAGTAATAGAACTCTAAAGACTATTGTCCCGGTTACAACATTTACTTAAGATGGAACAATATAAAATATCAAACCTATTATGAAAACCCGGGGTCTTAATTGTTGTTGTATATACTGTAGGAGACATCACCACTGCTTGCTCCAACTCTTGGTATTATTCTGAGTGCACTAGATCTAAGATCCCTTTGGATCTACAATCATTGACAAAGGTCCTTTTTCCAAGTGTACATCTCCTGCAAACACCCGCTTTGCTAAATTATATAAATTGGAAACATATACAAGTGCATACCTCTAATATTTGTAGCACCATCCAGCTTGTCTTTTGATCTTAAACTAGACAACATCAATACATGAAGAAATCACAAAACAAAGATAGGAAAATGTCAATAAGCCCAAAAACCCTAAAATTTAAATTTTGACAGAAAATCAATCTGAGAAGTGCAATGGTTGTGCTAGGGCAAGGTGAGTTTCTTTATACAATTTTTTTTCCTCAATTCAACCCAGTAAATGCTCAACGAGCTTCACAAAGAAAGTTGTTGCAACTACAATAGTGGGTTTTGGGTGAATTCAACTTTCACTAAGTTGCATTCTAAGACCACCATGAGGTGCACTGGGATACAATGAGCCTATATATGGAAAAATCAATCTCAAAGTCCTCCAATAAGTTTCTCAACGGACTTGACAAGCTCAAGTTTGTGCAGCGGTAAATTGCAGCGGAAAACATAAACTATGCAGTGGAAATATTTCAACTAGATATGATCCCATGTTGATGTTTTATATGATTCTTAGATTTGATAGTTATTGCCTTATTATTACAAACAATATTTACTTTTATATCGCAATTATCATATAATAACTATACACTGAAAAATCTCAACTATAACAATACAATGGAAATAACAAGATCTAGAAATATTAACCATGCACAGTAGACACAAGAACACAAGAGTTTATCCTGGGAAACCCAACCTTTGGAGAAAACCAAACAACCTTTCTATAGAAGAATTCAATTCAAGATATTACCAATACATCACCATCAATATCCAAAATAACATACAAAGAAGATCATCCCCAAGGCTAGTGTCTCCAAGACCTAGCGCCTCAATAAGATGACCAAAAATAACCAAACAAGAGCTTCTCAAAGTGTGGTGTATGCACCAAGATACCAGAAAACCAGAAATAGCGAAATTACCAAAACTGTAGCCGCAACTGCCTTGTGCGCACCGCAGAAGGGAGAACTGTTTTCTTGTACAAAATGAAATAAGCCAATCCTGTATTTTTACTGATCTGGGTCCCAGTCTGTGGCCAACTTCTTATTTCTGGGTCTTCAATTTTATTATTATTTTTCTTGTGGGGTCAACTTCTCTTCCCGGGTCTTCAATTTCTTGTTGGGGCTTCTATAATCGTGTAGATGGGCCTTCTTGTACTTTCTTATGGATAATGACTGCCTGAAGTTGAAAATATCCAACATTGACTAATCTGGGTCAATGGATTAGGGGTTTTTATGCCACAATATCCTATGTATATATTTTATTGTAAACAATGAAGAAGATGATGAATATAATATTAGAGGTGCAGTTCTAAACATGTTGTTATTTTTCCCGGTTTGGGTTTCTAGGGTATAAATATTTGTAAAATGTGTGTGTGTGTGTGTGTGTGTGTGTGCCATTGTATATTTTCTATTTTATTAAGAATATGTTTGTAGTAATTAATTCTAGAAGGTTAAAATCTACACGGGCTGACTTTTGATTGCTTCAATCTTCTCAGGGTCCACTGCTATGCCCTCCTCTGAGACGATGTGGCCCAAATAATGAATCTGCTTTTTGTAGAAAGTGCACTTAACTTGGAATACAATTGGTGTTCTCTCAACACTTGAATCACCGTTCTCAAATGTTGCTCATGTTGCTCCTCTATCTTGGAGTAGATACAAATACCATCCAAGAAGACAATGACAATTTTTTCTAGGTAATCTCTATACACTCCATTCATTAGACATATACAAGTAGCTAGTTCATTTTTCAAGCAAAATGACACCACCACAAACTCATAATGGTCATACCTTATCTCGAATGTTGTCTTGCTGGTGTCTTTTTCTTTAATTCTTACTTGATGATAACCCGATCTCAAGTCAATCTTGGAAAATATCTTTTCTCATTTTAATTGATCAAAAGATCATCGATCCATGGTAGAGGATACCATTTGTTTACAATAACCTTAGTAAGTTATCTGAAGTTAATACACAACCTCGAAGTTCCATCCTTTTTCTTCATAAAGAGTAAGGGAGAACCCCAAGGTGAGACACATGGATGTATGTACCCCTTATTAAGCAATTTTTCTAACTGCATTTGTAGATCTTTTATCGTTTGTGTGCTCATTATGTAAGGATTTTTAGACTCTGAGGTATATCCAGGCATTAAGTCGATAGAGAAATCAATACCTCTCTTTGGTGGAAATCCTAGCAATTCCCCAAAAAACATCTTCATATTTCCCAAATAATGGATAGTCTTCAAGACGTGGCTCCTCATATTTTGTTGTCTCTTCCACATGAGTGACATATATTTGACACCCTTTCCTAAAACTTCTTTTCAACTGCAACACTGAAATCTCTCCGACAGATATAAATCTTGGAATACCTTACACCATCTTTGAATTCCTTTCCTCATTGAGGCATGGGAAAACCTTGTTATAGCAATCTAGGACATCATGATGCTTTTCCAACCAATCCATATAACCAATCAAGAAATTATATGACCCAAGTGGTATGATGTTCAAATCTACCTCAGTGTTAACTCCATTCATGCTTACTAGTAAATCCTTGACAAATTCATTAATTTTCCTCTTGGTTTTAGTGGCTAGATGAACCCACCAAGAAATTTCATACTTACATCTCTTCAATTTAAACCTTTCAACTATATTTGGTTCTATATAGCTATGAATAGCTCCCAAATTAATTAAAATAGCTATGGGATGATTATTGATCTTACCTTCTACCTTAATAATGTAGGATTAGTAGTCTACTTGTCTATTGTCCAAGGCTCCATAAATCCTTAGCATGTTCTTTCCCATGCTATCCATTGTATCAACTTCCTAAACATTATGCACAATCCTCATCCTCTCCTTTATGAGGACAATCTTTGTACATGTGGTCTCCCTCACACCCCCAACACTTTATGGGTTGTTTTCTTGGAATTTTCCCCAAGGAATTTGTCATATTGGGATCATTCTGTGTTTGTTTCCCTTGCCTATATGGTTGTAAATTATTCCTGAAAAAATGTGGCTTGAATCCTTTCATCCTTTGATCCATATTGCCCCTCCTTTTGTCATCCCAATCCTTTTGGAACATTGTCCTTCCTTTGTTCTGTTCATACAAATACTTATCCTTCATAATGGTTTCATCCAAAGTTCTAGGCTCATCAAAGTGAATTTTATCACTGTATAGTCCACTAAAAAATCTTTGGATTTTTATCTTCTCATCATTTATGAAGCCAACATACCTCAACAATTCAAGGAACCTCCTCTCATATTCATCCATTATCATGCTTCTAAGCTTGAGTTCAAAGAAATCTTGTATTTTATTGTCATAATATTTCCCTGATAAGTATTTCTTCTGAATTTTTTTTTTGAACTCCCGTCGTGAGATCCCTCATCAATGTGCTTAAACTGCTTGAGTTGATCCCACCACATATATGATTTTCCTTGAAGACGATAGGTTACAATCTTGGCTTCTACATTTGATGAATAATTGTGCAATTGGAAATATTTCCTCATTCCCAACAACCATGCTTCTACATTTTTATATTTCTTAGGATCACCATCAAAATTAGGAGGCTTGGTATTCCTAATCTCTCTTTGCAAATCATCTACTTTAGACCTCCTTGTCTTCGACTAGGGGACACACTTGGGATGATCTCTAAACTTGAATGTGCATGTGATCTTTTGGTGTAGTGCCCTGATTAGTGATGACAATGTCTACTAATACTCCTTGATTGTCTGGATCTCCTATGATCATCCGTCCTATAATGAGATCTGGATACTTATACTTCCCTTGCACTAGTTGTTTGTTCTATGCTAGAATCTTTATTGACTTATTTCTGCAACATATTCAAACTTTGTAGCATCTCCTCCTAAAATCTTATCATCCTTTAATTTTCTTCCCTATAGCTCTGCACTTCTTTCTGCAAGATTCTCATACTCTCAAACAACTCCATTGGCTCAACTCTACCTCTATGTCCGTTGGACTTGGTCTCTAC
The DNA here is from genome assembly GCA_009831015.1 of Picea engelmannii. Classification (NCBI taxonomy): domain Eukaryota; kingdom Viridiplantae; phylum Streptophyta; class Pinopsida; order Pinales; family Pinaceae; genus Picea; species Picea engelmannii. The sequence continues at coordinate 116,576 of ML795161.1, forward strand.
ATTTCACATGTTAACATGTAAACCTATGACCTCCTCCTTGTGGTTATAGGACTCTTGGGCATCCTCCATATCTCTAGTACTCATATAGGAACCAAACATACTTTCTTGTACCTCTAATTCAGTAACAATTGTGCATGCAACAATTGTTGTTAGAATTATGCATAATGTAAAATATTTCATAAATTAGATTACATGTCACGCTTCAACTAAATTTGTGAAAGGTATGGATGAATTGGAATCTAATTCCAATTGTTTAGGTACATTCTCCCATGAATTATATTTTCAATGACTGTACTCATGCCTCATTCTGAGTTTTGATTTAGAAGCTACAACTTTTTAAAGTTTGCATTTTCTACTCATTTGTGCTCTGTTTTCACTACCGCCATTTTTCTGAGAGACCATTTTCTTCTAGTTGTAGAATAAAACCACTCAGGAATCATAAATATGCTATATCAAGTGCCAATATCATTTATGATTTTGAACACAAATTAACTCTCATATTTGGAATCCGATACTCTATTCAAATTATGTATAAATTTGGAATTGACAACTTTGTGCTTTTGCACTTTCTCCAAACTTGGAATTTTTAGCCAAAATTGGTTATCTCCCAAACAAATCAAAACTCGGAAAAAATTACCTCAAGACAAAGTTTTTCGGATTAATGTGTAGGTAAAATGTCAAATAAATAATTTTTTTTGCATTGGTGATCTAGGATCCCTTTTTCTCCTCTAAAGTTTTCAAAAATCCCTAAAACATATTCGGGAATAATGGATTTTCCACTATTTTAGTATCCCCATACCAACCTTTTTTTCATTTTTCCAAGATCCCAAAAGGATTTCATGCTTTCGTTTTGGAATCCCTGTAAAAACTTCACATTCATCTGGGTCTCAATTGTTAAGAAAGACCCAAATCTTTAAAAACCATTAATTGACGTTTTTCATAAAATTTAAGAAGAAATAGTCAGTATCCCTCACCATAATTATTGTATCTCTCATCACTATGAACACACTCCTAAAATTTCATTTGATTATGAGTTGAAACACTCTTGTTACGGAGAAACAATTTTTTGGCTCCAGACTTTTTTTTGTAAAATGTCTATTTTTGCTGACATGGAAATCGGGATGACATTGCATGGCACATGGTTGTTGATGTCCACCTGTCATCCCTTGATTTTTCCATGTCATCATCCTCCCTTCAATTCATCAACGATCCACTTATTTCTTTGCATTGATGATCAATCTATTTCTTTGCATTATGAAAAGGCTACGTTTGTTGAATTCGGCCGAACCCTGATCATCAATTATTCACTTCCATCGACAAGTTACAAAAGGCACTTCATGGGATTTTGTTGAACCCAAAAACCAAAATTATAATGAATCTGAGCTGCTAATATCAAAATCAAAAGTAATCTCAGCCATCAATCTGCTAAAATTTTCCAATCTCGTGGATGAATCTCAACCGTTGATTTCCAAATTAAATGCGATTTGGATAATCCATTCCCCAATATTTTCAAACATCACTAAACTCTAAAACTTGATTGATGATTGATGATTTTATTTGACAAAATGACTTGCAAGACTTCACCTAGTTTTCTGAACTCCAATTATCAACGATTTACAGTTGACGTTTCCTTGACTGAAATGGCATGACATGTGGAAGATGATCCAACAACTTGGTTTTCGTGGCATGACACATGGATTCTGACATGGAAACCTAGCTAATGTGGCCTGACACATGGATGATTTCCACCTGTCATATTTTGACTCGACCCATCATCCTCCTCTTTTTCCTTCATCGGTGATATGTGATTTTCTTTGGCGAACTAAATTTTCTCACGAATTTTGCCGAAGCCTGAAAACTCCATCGACAATTGATGATTTCCTTTGTAAGATAAAATTGTCTAGAAATTTCACTGAACCTCGATCACTCCATAGGTGATAGACAATTTTTTTTGGCAAACTAAACTTGTTCACGAATTTCACTGACTCTGATGAGCTCCAAATATAGGATGAATCTGGACCATTGATCTCAAGCTCGAAGGAAATCTCGGTCGTCGATTCACCAAACTACTCCAAAATTTCATCAGACTTATCCAAACCTGAAAATGAATCTTGGTCAATGATTTTTAATATTTAAGTGATCTGGGTCGTTGATTCTCCCACTTCACAGTTGCCATGAAAACATGGAATTTAGCCTCCCAATCCAATTTTTAACTCTTCAATTTGCATATCAATACCATTGATAATATCTTCAACCATTATTAGTGCAAATTCAACCCGATTTTGCTAAAAAAATTGGGGATTGCACTACGGTTTCACAAATTTCCCCAAATCCATCACAGATCAAATCTGTAACAATGAATTTTCCAAATTCACATTGGTCCTTGGCCCATATTGGTCCAGTGTTGAACCAGAAGCTCTGATACCACTATGTAGTGTCTCCTACTACTAAACTCAACAATTTTAAAGTTCTCTGATACCATTAAAATTAATGCAGTGCAACATGCTAAAAAACGCATGCATCTAACGACATTATAAATACATGAACACAATTCCATTATCATTCCCACATCAACATGCACATTGCTTAAAACTCATAGAATACACAACAAATGAATTCCACGATAAAATGCAATGCATTGAGGATTTAACATGCATTAACAAAATTATGAATGCAACCATTTATACGATACACAAAAACATATAATTTACTCAAGAATAGAGTATACACATAACAAAAAAAACCTAGAAATATGAACAATGTAACATAGACAAACACTTATCTTTTAAACCAAATATGTAGATGACTACATGGGATATAAATTATACACAACCATATATTTGTTGCTCCAAATTTGAGTAGAAAATCACCCTCGAGATGGGGCTACATATCTACAAGAAAGGGGTGTCTCTCTACTATCCACTCACAACCCAACACAACCCACAATAAGCTAATTCTCCTACATCTATCCCAATCCCCCAACTCTCTTCCCCTCAGCCTACACAACCCTAGGAATGGGATCCCCCTTCACTGCACACAATCCCTTAGGCCTTCCCACTTTCCTTTGGAGCTCTAACACATGTTGGCCAGGAATCTCTCTTGTTGAGGACTCCAGGGATGTCGGTTGTAAGAAAAACCCACAGTAACAAGCTCGTTGTTGTAGGGTAATTTATCTCCTAAAATCTCACTCTACAATCCTAACAACCTGCTTCTTCATGCATTTGCAACTCCAAACAACTACCACACATGTCCACTATGGCTGCCTCCAATCTCCAATACTTTGTTCTCCCTTGATGCCCCAAAAACTATATGTAAAAAATTATTTCTTTTCCCATACAAATTTATTTTTCCCCCATGCAAGTTGACTCTCCCACTCCCCGATGTTGATTGTACTCATACCCCATGCTCTCATAACTATGGGATGAGACTTTTCACACCCACCCTATTACATGTTTTTAATGATTGGGAATTGATACACACAAGAGAAAAATTAGAAGATTTATACATAATGATAATTGTATAAAGTAGGTTTAGATTAATAGACATGGGTAATTCCCCCTTAGACCCCCTCTTAGACCCTTCCCTTTCTTGTGGAAAATTACATAGTTGGGCCCGTGGCCATACATCATATTTACATTACATATCATTAATCCGTGGATTAAAAATGGGGATGTTACATACCATATTCCCAACATAGTCTATCTATATCATTATATAAAATTCCTTATCATTCCTTGACACTATATATTAAATAATATATGACTAATATTCTAAGAAAATTATAAAACATTGTATTTAGCAAAAGGCATGTAGACTAGTAGTTTTTTCCTAATCGACATTCCAAGAGGGAGAGTCATGCTTCGCTATGTCCATATGATCAACAAATTGATACACAATTTCATCTTCCTTAAGTTCCACCCAGTTCGAGTTGGCTGATAGTCTCTAATTAGATTCTCCTAATTGGTCTCCCTTGCTTGATTTTATCACCATATTCTTAAGAAGATTAAATTTTTCTTCAAGGATTTCAAAATTTTTCTTTTGTTCTGCAAGAGTGTTCATGATCACTACAATTTGAGAATTACCCCAGTGGTCATTCTCATGGACTTTAGATGTGACAAAGTATATTGATGACCTATTGCATTGAATTTGTTCCTCATGACTTTTGAGGCTTCTTCTAATCTCCTGTATCTCTTTGAAGTCCATGGAGGTTGCACCAAGTCTAGAGTCCCCAACTATATTCAACTTCCTGAAACCGCCCAATTTCCAAATTCGATGCTACACATTCCACACCCAAGTTAGCCTAGATGTTCCATCACTCCAAATCAATAGAGGATTGATGTGAATATATAGAATGGAGGTTGAAGACATGAGGATTGGCCACTAAATGAGAGTGTTGGTCACCTACTAAAATACATACTAAAATTAGTCTATAACTTCAAGCAATCTACTTGCACATAGTTATCTTAGTGGGGAGAACTCCCTTGTAGACTAAACATAGGTAGAAATAGAGAAACAACTACAATTATTGTCCAAAGCACAAGGTTCCTTACAAGACCTCATTGCAATTCTTTCCAAACTTCACATAGGTGGGTTCCCATTAAAATTTATTTACTCCCACGCCGATTAGGTAAATATTTGACCAAGGATTCAAAGCCATGTGAAACCATAACTCGAGGCATGCAATGAGGGAGTGAATTTCTTGTCATATAATTTGGCCCACACATAGATTGAAGCCAGATGGTGTGAGACATGTGAATGATTAATTGAATGATATGTATTGTTGTACTCATGAATTAAAGGATTGGAAGGTAATTAATAACACCATTGACATTAAGAACCCCCATTTTTAAGGATGAGGCCATATTACAAATTGACTGGCTTCAGAATTATGTTCCCGCAACACATGATCGAATGTGATTTTGTGGAAATTATTGGATTTTTATTTAGCACTAGCTAAAATAGATGCTAATGAGTCAACAAGTGGACTAGAATTTAGGATCATATAACTTATAATTGTCTTTGAATCACCAACCAAAATCAAAGATTGAATACTCAATACTTCGTTATTCTCAACCATTGTAGTAGTGCAAATGCTTCTACTTGATTGTTAGGAAAGATACCAAGTTCCCATGCAAAGTTTTTTCCTATTGTTCCTTCGGGGTTTATGATGACCCCCTCACACCTATCACCCCACATATTTAGTTTTTGAAATTTTACAATAAAAAGTACGATGAATTTTATTTCTAATGATAATGGATTTATAATATTTAATTGTTAAACATTTATATAATCACTATGTGTGTGATATTTATTTTATTTTTTTAATAGAATTTGGATAAATTATATTATCAAAAATGGTTGTAGTGAAGCTAACAACACTGATTAAACATACATAGTGTCTTCATGATTCATGACTTGTTGCCTCCTAAGTACATGTATCAATGCATGATGGATCCTGTTCTTCAATGTCCATAGCTTCTATCATTTGTATCACTATGTACTCATCCTTGTTTTCACCTTGTTCTGGAATTCTCTAATTAGAGGCCATTAAATTTGCTTCCATGTTTAGATTCTCCACCATATTTTTTGAGATATTTCACTTTGTCTAAAGGATGTCTAGTTGTTGTTTGAATTGCATCAACATGCTCATAATTTGTGCAATTTGTGCAATGCAGTGCTACTTGTATTTAGAGAGCACATCCAAAGAGAAAATACCAAATATTTGCACCTAGAGCTCTATCCCTCAAAAATTCAAATTGAAAACCATCATAATTATAACTAGAGACAACAATGATTCTATCAAAAAACTTCTGGGAACTATGTAAACTTAATATAAGAATAAATAGAGTAGGAACTAGAGTGACTACCAACCCGAAGAATGTCATTGAATTTGTGGAAAAATGTTCATCTTCATCCCATGGGATTGAGGTCGAACTAGCCACTGCCCCACCTTGCTTAGAGTAAATTGAACTTGAGCCTTCATTACCTCTCATCCATGCTACCTCAAACATGTGTGAGGTAGATAGATTGAGTATGATAAGTAGGAACTAGAGTGACTATCAACCTAAAGAACGTCGTTTAATTTGTGCAAAAATGTCTGTCTTCATCCCACATGATTGAGGTTGAACTAGCCATTGTCCCACCTTGCTTAGAGTAAATTAAACTTGAGCCTTCATTACCTCTCATACATGCTACCTCAAACATGTGTGAGGGAGCTACCTTGAGTCTGATCATGTTTAATTCTCTATCTTGGTGGATGGGATTGTGCATGAGGGTCACATGGCTTGATACATTTGAAGTACTTGCAATTTAATTTCCAAGGGGAAAATTATGGTATAGCTTGGTTGGAAAAATTTCTATTTACCCAAAATCTCTCATGTTTTCAATTTTATTTCCTTGTTGGCCAGTGAGTCAACTTGGTGATTATGGCTCCTTAATACATGAAAGAATGAGTTTTCTTGTATTTTTGAAGCCTCATATTGCGCTCAAATCATAATGTTGGACAATTGGTTTGGAAATTTGGTTGTCATTAATGTCAACCCTTGGAGAGTGATATTGGAGATTGATGTCAACCCTTAGAGATTGATGTCAACCCTTAGAGATTGATGTCAACCCTTAGAGAAGTACAGAATCCCCAGAGATGTGGAAAAGATCGTTGGACATTTGGTTATCATCTATATGATCGATATTGATGATGAGTTAGTTGGGTACATTTGATATAGTCTACATGTAGTCTTGGAGGTGTGGTTATGGGACCCTAAGTTGATTGAGGAATATTGACATGAAGGATAGTGAAATTGCAAGTAAGACTATCATATATGGATAATACACATCGTGTTGTTTCCAGTGATATGTGGTACACAATGTGGATCCTCATGGTTAGGGAGATATGGCCTTGTAAAGTTGGAATCCCCAGAGAGTGGACACGAATCCCCTAGTTGGTTACAAGTATTGGTCAAAAGGTAAAGTGGTTGTAACAAGAAACCCATAAAATAAGGAAAGAGGTTACCTAGCGCAGGTATAAATACACCTCAAGAGTCTCTCATTTGGACACACACACACACACTTACATTGAATATCTATCTTATGAATGGTATGGTCTATCTTTTGGTAAATATATTAGTGAATCTTAGGTTTAATTCAACAACATCTTTCTGAGTCAGTAAAGGAGTCTGAAAGGCCGAAAGTTTTGAAGTTGCAGAAAATTGGAAACCCTATTTTTCTGAGGTTGTACATAGGATGCAAGAGGACAGGTCACATACATATGCAGGCTACAAGAAGATATGTCACGTACATACACAGGTTGTAGGAGTACAGGTCACGTACATGAGGTAAAGATTTGAAAAAAGGGTGTACAAATGAGTTGCAACATGGTTTGATGGTCCAACTCAGTTGATACAGGGTCTGAGATGGTATGCTTCAGGTTTTCATGAGTAAAGGTATCTCGTTTATGCATTTGTTTGAGGCTTATATCTTGGATGGTATGGCACATGCTTAAGGAATTTCTTGGATGCCCTTGATGGTACATGATTGCATATGGTTGAGGTGATTCTGTTACATGCTTGAGACATACTCTTGGTACTTGTTATATGGTTGTTATGGTTCATTGTTGGAGGCACATCTTTGTGATATTGGCATATACATGAGCCTTATCTTATGGTACATGGCATGATTGAGTGTGATATGGTATATGGTTGATGTGCATGGTTGTCACATGTTATGGTACAAGTGTTGATGTACATTGTTGAGGTGCATGGTTGATGCACGGTTTGGTACAGGTTGAGGTGTGTTGGGTGCTCATTTTGACAATTAAAAATCACTCTTAGAACCTATCTTTTTGCCATTTTACCTCTATCCTTAGCATATTTCATATCATATTTTTCTTATATCATGTCCCAACAAGGATTTCCGAGGTATTTATTTAAATTAATTTTATTTTTTCATTTAACATTCAAATAATACTAAATTTGGAATTTTCTGGGTTGATTTTTACCAGAAAAGTCGATTTCTCGTAATTTCTCCAAGCTTGGTATATTTGCAGATGGAATTAGGAAAAATGGACACTTGGGGCTTGTTCATGGTGTTCACCCCATGGTTTTTGTGCTTTTGTGCACCAAAAAATGATCCAGAGACTGTTGATCAACGTGGGTCAAAGGAACCATGTATTCAACAAAATCAACACAAAGTGTGAGAAATCTGATTTTCCATGAGTTTGTTGAAGAAATCACTCACCTAGATTTCAAGCTAGCAAATGTAGGATGTGGTTACGATTTTTAGGAACCATTTTAGATCATTTTGTTAGAGTTTTGTGTATTTGTATACTTCAGATCTGAAGCAAAGAATGGGAAAAAGACATTTGCTATGTAAAAACTCCATTTTTAATTTGAATACAAGTGTGTTGAGTTTCCTTTCTTAAAAGCATTTTAAACTATGCATTTGTTGAGTTTGTAGGGCCCCCTTACATCAGTTTATGTGGTAACTGTGAATACTTGTAAAAATTCGATTTTATCTTGCGTTTTGTATGGTAAAGTGCTTGTTCCCTCTTTTTGTGAATTTTCCTTTTCTGTTGAATTAAATAACTATTTATTTGTGTTTATTTTTGGTTCATAATAATTATCAATTCAATAGTGTATTGCTAGCAAGAAGTTTCTAATTGTAGAAATTAAATTTCCCTTGCATCCTCGTTATCAACCATTGAGGGCATAAATGATGTATTGAATCAAGAAGTTGGGAATTGTTGTCTTTGTCTATAAATAAAAATTCATTTGAAGTGTGAAAAGTTGCAAGAATAACAAAGTATTGTCAAGAGATTCAATTTCACTCTATGACCAGAATTTCTATCAATGACTTATTGTAAACTTGAAGGATTTTAAATGATAGATGATTTTTGTAATTTATTTTATGCATAAGTTCTTAGACTATGTTTTCTTTGAACACTTGAAAGATCACAATAGCTTCAGAATATTGTTGTAAGGATCACAATTAGTTGTGAAATAATTTCACCTTATAACCAGAGTTTTTATCATTGAGGTACAATGATTAGGAAAAGTGTAAATGATAAGTTTGCTAGCCTTTATTTTCGACATGAAAGTGTGATAGGTTATCTTATGTTGACATTTCATTCTTTAGTTCAAAACATAGTACTGCTGCAAGGAATTTCTTTTCTTTTAAAGGAAATATACTTCACTTTGTGGCCTGCCTTTCTACCTAAAGAGAACTATAGAAATTTGAAGTTATTCAAAGATAAAAGTTAGTTTCAGATCTTCAATTCTAGTTTTTAAACCTTAGATTTCAATCTCAATTTTTAGTATTAGCACACTTTATAACTGATTCCCTCACATATAGTGACAGTACCTCTAAGCTTACTAGTCCGGATTGATAAAGTACAATGTCATAAATATTTAATCATAGAATTTCACCGACATTTTTGGCGCCGTTGCCGGGGAGGTGCTAAAAGGAATTAGTTTTGAAGTTGTTAGTTTTTCTTTATTAATAGGACTATTAAGAAAACAAACAAAGAAGTTTCAAAACCCCCCAACCACTAAAAAAAAAAACAACTACTAATCCATTTGCAAGACAAGAGGTCTCAAATTACAAAGGAAGATGCTAAAGAATTTGTTTAGTAAAGGAAGGTATGCCACCACAAGGATCTTTTCAAAACCTTGTCCACAATTTATAGTTGTCATTAGGGATGAATATTCATTTGAAAAGATAGAAGATGAGCAAAGCATTCATGAAGACGATCCACAAGTGGAGAACCTAGAATATTTTTCTAGTTATCCTTGTAAGGAGGACAAGGACTCATGGACCACATTTAATGAAGAGAAGACACAAGGTCCCTTATGCATTCAAGAATGTAATGAACAAGTTTCACAATAATTTTATGGTATGACAACAAAGGAGATCCAAGGAAACAAGATCACATCAAAACTTGGTTCCAAATAGTCACTAGGCCACAATACCATTCCATTTTTCAACATTTCTTGGCATCAAATTTGTATGAGCAATTGATCTCTCATGTCCAATCATTCATTAAGGTATATTCTTCAAACTTGTATATGAGTTTACTTATGATCTTGTTATGCAAATGGATGCATTGGAAATTATCTTATACTTGAGGGAATGCTTTCTTTTGTCAAGTAGAATAGAATAATATAGATGATTAAATGAATAAATACATTTTTTTTTTGATCCGGATTTAGGAGTAGAATGACTGATTAACAGAATGAATACGATAAGCCTAGAGATATGAAGAATAACAAAAATATCCAGCGAACAATATCTTCTATTAAATAATGAAATAGGTTGAAACTGTAAAATTGTAGAACTGAAACACTTGCTCGAATGGTGGTAGCTATCTCTCAGAAGAGATGTGGCTGCTATGTGCATCTGTCTGAGCAGAATGGATTACAGTGAGGCTCCAAAGGCCTTTTTGATATTACTCATGAATTCCAAAACCCTAGACATCCAAAAACCTAACCCTAGAAGGTGAAACACCAAAAGTCATGTGGGCCCTATGGGTAGGTTGGTGTAATTTGGTACCTCAACTTCTAAGGGTCGTAAATTTTGCATACGACCTCCGTTTTAGGCACGTGATAGCCTGTTGTAAAGGTATTTTAGATAGCTACACATTATGCCATCAAAATTTGACTTCATCTATAGTTTGATTGTGGCAAGCTAAAAAGACAATGTTTAGGGCCCCAAAATGGCCCTGGTAGTACAACAATATATGCTGACATTAAAACATACAAAATAAGCCAGTTGGATTAGGCGAGAGGCCACCCATATCCACTTGGAGGATGTGTGGGGCTTCAGACATCCCCAGAAGTGTATAACCCACAATTACAGAGTAGTACATAAGAACGTGATGAACAAAATAAGGACACGAGGAGCCAGTTGGAATAGGTGGGTGGCCACCAATATCCACTTGGATCAATCCTCCCCCCTTAGGAAGAAATGGTCTCCATTGCATTGAGTTCCCCCATCAGGTGAGGAAACTTCTGCTAGATATTTCCCTGGGTGAGGCACTTGCCTTGGTGTAGGAGTTGCCTGCCTTGACAACCCGATAAAGATGGATCCACTGCTCGCGAGGGCCCTTGACCTGTGTGTCCACTATATGATCAGTGGATGCTTGTTCCATGCAGTCAGGGTTGAGATCTGTTGGTGTTAGTTGTTCTACGATCTTGGAGGTGTCCAATAATGGTGGAAAATATGGTCAAAGGAGGTCCACATTGAATACTGGATGCAAACCAAGGAAGGGTGGAGTGTTGAGGTCAAAATAATTGCTACCCATAGCCTTGGTGATAGTGTAAGTTCCATAACACCGTGGGCGAAGCTTCTGATGGGGCCCAGTGAGACATTCCTTCTGCAAATGTAACCAGACTTTGTAGCCAACCTGAAACTGGTGTGGTACCCTATGTTGATCATGGTGCGACTTGTACTTAGCATTGGATTTCTGCAAAATCTCATGGACCTGTTGGCAGATGTGCTCAATCCACTCAATGAATCTGGTGGCTTTGTCAATCGCAAACTGATCAAGAGAAGAGTATGTTTGTGCAATGGCAAGAGGAAGTGCAACATCAATGGGTCCCAAGGGTTGGAATCCTAGACCCACCTAAAATGGGCTATGGCCAGTGGAACTATGGAGAGTGATCTAAAAATGAAGAAGACTTATATTCTTGAAAATATTTGCAAGTTAAATTTATGTGTTAAAAGAAAATGGATCAACTTTGAAACACAACTTTAATAGGATTTACTCATTCAATATGCATATAAACAACAACATAATCAATGAACAAAAAACACATAACACAACAAATGATAAAGGAGTTCAACCCTCTCTTGGGCTACATCTCCTGGTCCAGCTTCCAATGGATCATTTGTATTATTTGATAAAAGTGATTAAAAATGTGCTTTACAATGATCAAACTGCCAAATAGACTACTCCAATGGCTTCAGAACGTCCAAAAACCCCTAGATGGGCTTTTTCGGCACCTCGTTTGGCCAAAAAATGAAGTAGATAGGCTTCCTGGAAGTCTCCCCTTCAAGCCTGTTGTCTTTGCATCTACAAAACGCACCTCCTCTGGCTCAACCTAGCCCACATGCAATTTAAAACGTAAAAACTTGGCACCAGGCGCAACCACACAACTGGTCCAAACTGTTGAACTGTTATGCGCCGGCCCTAACTACCAAGGCCCGTGGGCACATGGCTGTCATATGACCGCGCGCTATACAACAGGGTATAAGTTTTAACAACCGTTTGATAACCATAACATTTAACCCACACGCATATATGCATTGTCACATGGCATACCAAACCGTGCATATATTTAAATGGTTATAACATGGTTACGGTGGGTCTAACCACCGTGGCTCCGGTCGCATACAATACAACATATGACCACGGGCCGGGGCTTAGCCCTGGCCCGGTCCACGCCCAAACATACATTTAAAAAATGTTAAATACAATTATTTTCATATATATAACAAGGAACATGTGTGGGCACGCCGGTTGGGCAACCTTTCCCAAAGCTTTACCCTGCCTCGGAGGTCACGGGGTCGACTCCTGCTGAGTGCAAAGGTTTTAACCAACAAATAAGTGACACGTGGCGACCTTTGATTGGGCCATGTGTCGCCATCCCATTCTCTGCCAACAAACATGTCACATGCCAACTGTCCAATAACTGTCTGCCACGTCAGCGTATGGCCTGCCACATCATCTGTACGGCTTGCCACGTCATCGTCCGTACAGAATGTACAGACTATATAATCAACATCCCTATTTTTTGCATGTTTGCCATTTTGAACAGAACGCGATATCTCTTGTTCCCAATGTCCGTTTGAACCCAAATGAGTTGCGTTGGGTTCACAATGATGAGGCCTACGCTCTCATTCGATTTGAAGTGATTCCAAGCACTTTGTATTTTTGAGCAAAATTTGATCCCCTGATCACACCTCCCCATTGGAAAGCTTTTGGACCTCCAAAAGACTATTTTCAGTCTATTTGAAGATGAGGGTATAGTTCCCTCACTCTTCCAACCTCAATCCACTTGGTTTTTCTTTGATTTGTACCTTTAAGACCAACTCGAAGATACTCCACATTTCCTCGTTTTGAAGTTCACGTTCTCCTGTCAAGGATGGTGTCTTCATGCAGTTCTGTAAGATATTCTAGGGAAAAATCATCTATAGAAGGAATCTGAATATGCTCTCCTTGATCATCAATCAACGGAGGCTCATACAATTTCAAATTCTCAACATTAGCAACTGCATACATCTGCATATAAGGAGGCAAATCTAAACGAAAGTCATTGTTACCAATCTTGTCGATAATCTTGAAGGGACCATATCGAATCGGTTTCAATTTTTTACCTTCTCCTTTAAGCCTCTCCTTACTGATGTAAAGCCAAACTTCATCTCCAACTTGGAAACTGTGATCAACACGATGCTTGTCATGTCTCATCTTGTACTTGGCTCGACTCTTTTCCAACTGCTCTTGCACCATTTGATGTATCGACTGAATTTGTTCAATGAACTTTTCTGCCCTATCAATGTCAAATTTACCATCGATAGCAATGTCCTTCCCAAAGATAAAATCTAAAGGAGATTTGGGCAAATAGCCAAAACATGCTTCAAATGGCGACGTTTGAGTTGAAGAGTGCTTAGCTCGATTGTACACATGTTGAATGTAATGTAAATGCTCATCCCAAAGTTTATGCAAGATACCAGATATATAAAATCTGCAAAACATAAATAAAATGCTAGAAATGGCAGAATAACAGTAAAATATCCAGCATAATCTTCACAATAACACAAAAATGATATAAGAATAGCAATAGAAATAGAACTTGATTCAGAAAGCAATGTTCATAGGCCTCTTCGAGGGGGAAACCTCCAATCGAGCAACGCTCTGTTACAATAATATTCAAGCTAAGGTTTTCATCCCCTCGACCCTTATTTATACTAAATATGTCTATTAAGAGAAACATCTGGAGGAAGATCCTTATAGAAGCAGAAGCTTCTATTAGGTCTTCTTACATCCCCCTTATTCTATTTTATTGAAAGACCTTATTAATATTGACCTTTATTACATTCGAATACATTGATCTACCTATGTGCGGGTTAGGACCTTAACATGTTCGCCCCCTTAAAAACAACCTTGTCCTCAAGGCTTGAGATGTGGAAACTGCTGCAGAATGGTAGCTGGTTCCCAAGTGGCATCTGCTGGAGTCATATCTTTCCACTGTACTAGCACTTCCTTGATGGTTCTCTGATGCAGGCGACACTCACGCTGGTCCAAAACTGCTTCTGGCTGTAGCCAAATGGATCCTTCTTTAGCTAACTCTAGAAGGTTGGTTTGAATTTGGCACCTGGTTCCAATCACCTTCTTCAAGCATGAAACATGAAAAACAGGATGTAGCTTTGACTGACTGGGCAGAGCTAACTGATATACGACTTGTCCCACATGCTTGAGAACTATATAAGGGCCATAAAATTTGGGTGCTATCTTCTGACAATGCTCAGCCTTGAGGGAAGTTTGCTTATATGGTTGCAGTCTCAGAAACACCTGATCTCCTTCTGCAAATTGACGTTCAGAGTGACCTTGATCTGCTTGCTACTTCATTCTATTATGTGCCATGACCAAGTTCTCTTTAAGGGTACGAAGGATATCCTCTTAGACTGTAAGTGTTTGGTCAACCGCCTGGAATTTCAAGATACCCGGTAAGTATGAGAGAACTGAAGGTGGCTTGTGTCCATATACCACTTCAAAAGGAGTCATGCGAGTGGTTGTATGGTATGTAGTGTTGTACCACCATTCAACAAGGGGTAACCATTGAGCCCATTGGTGTTGTTTTTCAGAGGCAAAGCACCTCAGATATGTTTCCAAACACTTGTTGACAACTTCCGTTTGACCATCCGTCTGGCGATGATAAGCTGAGCTGAGATGCAATTGTGTGCCTTGTAGCTTAAACAGTTCTTGCCAAAAATTGCTTGTGAAAGTTGGGTCTTGATCAGAAACAATAGAGTGTGGTATGCCATGAAGCTTGAAGACCTAGTCCATGAAAATTGGAGCCACCGTGGATGTAGTGAATGGGTTGTGAAGAGCATACTTGGAAAGGCGATCCACCACCACCATTATGACTGATTTATTCCCCGATTTGGGTAAGCCTGTAATAAAATACATAGAGATATCCTTCCAAATAGCAGGGGGAATCGGAAGCGGTTGGAGGGTGCCTAGAGATTTGACTGTTTCTCTCTTGTTGCATTGACACACCTCACATTCAGCGACAAACTTACGGATGTCTTGTTTCATACCATCCCAGAAAAAAGAACATTTGACTCGGTCATATGTTTTGGTGAACCTTGAGTGCCCAGCTGTGGGTGTAGTATGAAGCTCAGAAAGCACCGTGGATTTGAGCTTGGATTGTTTAAATACAAGAAGCCTTTGTATCGAAGCTCATCTTGGAGCCAGGAGTACCCTAGGGGAGTCGGAGCCTTGTTCTGCAGTTGCTGGATCAGATGAAAACTTTTGGGATCTTGAAGCCATTCCCGGTGCACAGCTTGGAGCCAATCGGGTACAATGAAGGAAAGAGAAAAAAGGGATCCTTCATCTTCATATTTTCGGGACAGTGCATCCGCCACGACATTGTCTTTTCCCTTCTTGTAAATGATCTCATAATCATATCCAAAGAGCTTA
>ML795161.1:156027-181822 GCA_009831015.1 Picea engelmannii
TTTGACTTCCCTTTGTTGCCAAACTTTTTGGGTCTTCTTTCAGGATGAAGTTTCCAACAATGGTCTTCATCATGGCCATCTTTTGAACAATGTTTGCATGTGAATTTCTCTCCCTCTTTCTTAACAACAACATTCTTTTTGCCGTTTCCCTTGATCTTCCTTTTTCCTTTGTCTCCATGGATGAAAGGCTTCTTGTTACCCTCATGAGTTTCGTTCCTTCCTCTTGCTTCCAAATGAGTAGCCTGAACACAAAGATCTGATATACTTGCTGACGTCCTATCGAATTTTTGGCCAATAAAAATGTTTCTAAAGAACGACCACATTTTTCTCCACGACAAAATGTCCTACCACCCGACTGTAGTGGGCTTCCCAAACCAGCTTTGCACGCTCACTTGTAGGAACATAGAGATGGACCAGGTGGCATAAGAGTTGATCCTGAATGTGAAAATGTAATGTTCCCAAGCTAATATTTTTTGCTTGGAACACTAACTAACCACTGAATCAATTATTTGTTTGTTTGTTTTTGCAGGTTGGCCTCTCAAATTTTGGCCTTAGGGTTATATTCAATTATTCATCATAAATCATGAATATATACTCAATAAAATGCAATATCTAATCAATACATAAGATATTGAACTTCAAAGCACAAATCCGACCTTTTATTAAGAAAAACAAGAACTTGATACAATATAGAAGCAGATATGGTATCACATCAGATGGCTCCAAGATAGAAGATATGAGTTGCTACAAAATGCTCACGACAATACAAAATAAGCCTCCAAAGTATGAATAGGAGATGAAGATCCAAATACAAAAGATGTTAGGGTTACGTCCAACCCCCTAGCTACTGGCACGTCCTGCTGAATGGATGAGAAGGCCAAGGTTTCGACCCAACTGAAGGAGACCTCCAAACGATACCAAACTTTACCAAAAGATAGATCAGGACAAAGGAAATCCCTCTCTGAAGTATGAAGTCCAAATGCCAAGTATTTCCCCTCCAAACTGCTGAAACCCTAATCAAGACTGCGCCCTCCCGAAACCCTGAAGTGCCCAATAATTCAACCTTGATGAAGGAAGCCTCCAAAACTTTTGAAACTCCCTAGGATGATAGATCGGGCTACCACAAGTCACTGAGAGAAGTCTCACAATTATATCTGAGGTATAAACCCCTGGATCTGACAATATCTAAATCACCAATGCACCCTCCTCCTCTCTAATCCGTTCAAAATCTATAGATACTAACCTGGCCGAAGTAACTCCTCCAAAATTCCTCCACAATGATGAACAAGGTCCTACAAGCAACACCCAAGTGATATAATATCTCTAGGTCCTGTCACAATGATGGATCAAACTTCCCTTCATGCAATGGTGTGCCCTTGCTGAAAAACCCTAACTGGTACGACCCTGCTGCCCTCCTGAATCAATGATGGAACTTGTGAAAAGTGTAGAATGGTGTGGGTGGAGTATTTCATCCCTGAGACCAAGCTTGGAACAAGGTGAGTGGAATATTTCACCACTGAGTTTTTCTCTAGGGTTTGTAATCTCAAAACTCTCAAAACTGTGTGCTCAAGAGATCAATAAGAAAATACCAAAATCCAAGATGAATGAAAGGTGCACCCTAACATTTGTTTTATACTTCCATTCTATTTCCCTGTTGAGTTAGTTTAACCCCTAGGTTCAACTCTTAACTCAACCTCCAGCGTTCTAATTCTTCATTGAGTTACTTTTTTCTATTTTTCCCTTTTTCCTAAGTCAACTTCAAAATATAACATTGAGTTGGCTGACTTGTCCCCATGCAGCATGAGACTATGGTCTAGTGGGGATGGCTATACCACTAAGTCTTCCCAAACATCTTCATCCAGAGGTGGGGGACATTACAGAAAATTAGTGATAGTTGCGCCTGTACCCAAGAGCTGATAGGTGGTGGCGAAGTCTGGATCTTGCTGATAAAGTTGGGGACACTCAAATGCTTCATGTCCACATGAATGGAGCACAATGGTGAGTGCAGCCACATGAGGTCGACTGGGGCAATCAATGACACGATTGGAGATACCTGTCTTATATTTTATGTTGAGATGGAACCATAGTGACCAAAACCGGTAAAATTGCCTGGTCCGACTAGTTCATAGACCCCACCGATCCAAACCACCCATCAAACCACTTTTGACCGGTTCTGTACAGAACTGGTTTTTTTGCTTGAACCGGGCAGTTCCATGAAGATGACTTATGACCGGAAAAGTAAGGGGGAAATTATTATTATTTTTTTTAAATAAGAAAGGGGGCATACATGGGAATCTTTTAGAATTTTCTAGAGCCCCTAATAAATCTATAAAAGCAACACCACCCCCTCCCTTTCATTCACACTATTCATTTGGGTTCTCTTGAGTTTGTGAGCTAAGGGTTTTTGTTGATTTTAGAGAGATGATTGCAGGGCTGATTTGGAGAGGTTTCTAGGCTGATTTGAAGAGTTGATTGTTGGGCTCATTTGGAGAGTTCTTTTGCTGAGTTTTGTGGACCAGATTTGGAGCATATTTGGAGATGATTTGGAGATGATTTGGAGTAGACTTGGACAAGTTTTCTTGGGCAGATTTGGAGCTTGTTTTTTTGGGAAGATTTCAAGGTATGTAAACTATACACTTACTCCCAAAAACCATAGTGATTACTCTCCTTAAAATTGTTGTTGTTTTCTCCTTAAAATTATTATTGTTTTCTCTTAGCAATTAAAAAAACATAGGGTTTTTATTTGCAGATTTTTATTTGTTTCCATGGCTCCTAAAGAAAACAGGGATCCATCATGGCTTCATTGTCAATTAATTGACGAGAAAAGGGTTTGTAATTATTTCCAAAAGGAGGTTAGTGGGGGAGGTATTCATAGGATCAAGCAACATTTAGCCCATGAAAGGGGGAATATAAAACCATGCTTGGAAATTTCTAATGAACTAAAAGCTAAGATGCGGGGCCTTATCGATGCCTTTCATGCAGATAAAGGGAAGAATAAGAAGGTTCGAAAAGAGGTGGGGATAAGTAGTAGTGGAAATTGATTTGATAGTGATATTCAAGATATAATTCCTAGTTTTTAGGAATCCTCTATTTTCCCAATCCATGGGCGTGATCCTTATACCAATCCTAGGGAAGAAGTAGAACATGTTGGTGGAAGTGGTGCTGGTGCATCAACATCCAAAAGGCCTCGTGGTAACCTTGAATCATTTTTTGTACCCTGCACTACCCCTGGTGCTCAGCCCACTATTGATGCCAAATGGAAGAAGATAGAAACAAAGGCTACTTGGGAATGCATTACTAGGTGGTGGTATGATGCAGACATACCTTTGAATGCTGCAAGGTCTATTTATTATCAACCTATGTTGGATGTTGTATCTTCATGTGGTTTGGGCTTCAAGGGACCTAGTTATGAGGATATTAGGGGGAATCTTTTAAAAAATGAAGGTGAAAGAGTAAATGAATACCTCATAGAGTTCAAGAAGTCATGGACTAAAACATGGTGCACAATAATGTCTGATGGATGGAATGATAAAAAATCCCGCACCATTCTCAACTTCCTTATTGCTTTCCCTAAAGGAACTATGTTTCTTAAATCAGTGGATGCATTTGATCAAGTGAAAGATGAAAATTTACTATTTCGTGTTTTGGATGAAGTAGTTGAAGAGGTGGGGGTGCAAAATATTGTACAGGTTATCACAGATAATGCCTCAAATTATGTTGTAGCTGGAAGGATGTTAGAGGAAAAGAATCATACCATTTGGTGGACTCCATGTGCAGCCCATTGTTTGGACATCATACTTGAGGATATTGGGAAAATTGAATGGGTGAAAAAAATAGTGGAACAAGGTAAAAGCGTAACAAGGTACATTTACAACCACTCATGGGTTTTGAACATTATGAGAAAAAAACTGGTGGAAGAGAGCTTGTTAGGTCAGCTATTACACGTTTTGCAATGAATTTTCTTACGTTGCAATCCTTGATCGACCAAAAATCCAACCTGAGGAAGATGTTCTCTTGTGATAAGTGGAATGCATCTCAATGGAGCAATAAGGCAAAAGGCAAAGAGATTGTTGAAAAAGTGTATGAGAAAGCATTTTGGAAAAGGGCAGAGGAGATAGTGCTATTTAGTGCGCCTCTTGTGAAAATCTTGAGAATGGTGGATGGTGATAAACCAACCATGGGTTTTGTTTATGAGGCCATGGATCAAGCCAAGGAGGCAATAAAATAAGCATATCAGGGTAAAAGACAAAATTATCTTCCTTTGTGGAGAATCATTGATGAAAGATGGAATAAAAAACTCCATCGACCATTACATGCTACAAGATATTACTTGAATCCCAGGTAAGTAGTAAGTAATTTCAAAGTTTTTAAGATATATTATTAAAGTTTAATTGCAAATATTTAAACTTTAGCTAATGTTTCAAAGTTCAAACTCATTAACTCTTAAGTTTTAACTCTTTGAAAGGTACCATTACACAAAATATTTTGAAGCAGATGGGGAGGTAAAAGAAGGATTATACAAATGCATTGTGTAATGATCCCAAGCCATTATGCAAGGATCGTCACGGTTTTGGGTGCCTTTAAATTTTTTCTAGTTGTGGTATTTTGTCAAACACTTTGCTTACAATTACGTTTAGGGTTTTACTGATGTGTTTGTATGTCTATATGCAACTATAAACAAGATGATATAACCATGGAACATACCTCAACCATATGCAATAGGATAGACAAGCCAAAACATCTCAAATATGATTTTATTCATGAAATATAGGAACTTGCTACAATGAAGATGTTGATCTGGAATGCTCAACAGATGGCTCCAAGATAGAAGTATGAGCTGCTATAAAAAGCTCTCCGACAATACAAAATAAGCCTCCAAAGGATGGATACACAATGAATATTGAATACAACTGGATCTGGGTCGTACGAATGCTGAACCCCCAAGCTGGAAGGTGCCATGCCCTGCTGGATAGTTGAAGCTCCTGAACAATTCAGCCCTGCTGTCAAAAGTGCCCAATCACCTCAAGAAATATGCCAAATAGTAGATCAGGTGATGAAAAGAACAACCTAGGTGTCTGAATCTCCAAGATCCCTCTCAAACCCTATGGATCTGAACCTCCTCCACTGAATGGTGCACCCCCCCTGGATGCCTGAAACCATAGATAAATTGGCCTCCCTCCTAGGGACCTCCAATGGCTCAACAAACTGCCTAGAATGATAGATTGGGACGCTGTAGTGAAAACCCAAGTGCTCAAATAACCAAAATACTTGCTAGACCCTTGGATCTAGCTATGCTCCAAATAATGGTGCACCTTCCTCTTGGGAAATCGTCCCACTCTCAATACAAATAAACCTGCCACTGAAATGCCTCCGGAAACCACCAAGAATGATGCTAAGACACCTGAAAGGAAAACACAATACCTGGAATCCTCAAAATCACTTCTCCTCAGCTAGGACGAATCCTCCCTCAATGGATGGTGCACCCCTCTTGCTGGAAACCCTAATTGGTGCACCCTCTCTCTCTCTGCCCCTGCAACTGATGTAGAATCCTCATCAAACTGAGTAGATCTGGAACTAGAATGGTGTGGGAGAGTATTTCATCTCTGAGACCAAGATTGGGACAAGCGAGGTGGAATATTTCACCACCGAATCGTCCTCTAGGGTTTGTTAAGTCAAAACCCTCAAAACCCCCAATGCTGGGCTCACTAGCTAAAAGCCAGATATCAAAATATGATCATATATGAATGAATTGAGTAGAGGCCCTTGCCTTTCCTTTATAATTTTTTCTCTCCTTGTCCCTCCAAAGTGACTTTCATTTTATTAATATTTATTTAATTAATTAAATCACTTTAATTAATTAATTAACCTTTTTACCTCTAAAAAACACCTTATCTCTCCTTGTGGCTTCCCTGGCCACTGAAAGTCACTTCTCACCATCCCATCCTATAGTGTTGCTTCTCCTGATTCCAATGAGACATTACACTAAGAGATTCCTCCAAGTAATGTGCCCAAAATGACCTCTTCAGTGAATTCAGTTAGCTTATAGCTCAAAATAGTCAAAATCATGGAAATCGTCAGAATGCAATGGAACCAAATCCAACCTGTGCGGAATGGCTCATAATGATGGAATATGATGAGAAATGCAAGCTGGACCCTACAATGCCTCTCAATAACCCATGTACTCGCTGTAACATCCATCTGACTACTTTGGTCATCATAAACCTCTGCACTGTGATGATGTCCCAAAGTGGGGACATTACACATTGAGCGCATGGTCCCTGATTCCAACAAACAAGATGAGATACACAAAAAAATATTGCATTTCAATGAGAGTATTGGTACCTTTGGCATGGCTATGGCTGTTTGAAGTAGAACAAAAGATCCACCTGGTACGTAATTGTAAAGTCTTACAATTATATTATTCATGGAAAAAAATATCAAACTTTCAAAATCCTTTGATAAATATTCTTTGTCTTTACATGTAGCTTATTGGTGGAAGCGATTTGGTAGTTAGTGCCATGAATTGTAGAAATTTTCAGTTCAGATATTGAGCCAGACATGTAGTGCTTCTGGGTGTGAACGCAATTGGAGTGTTTTTGAGCATATACACACCAAGAAGAGAAGCCGTTTAGAGAAAAAATGGTTGAATGATATGGTATTTGTTCAGTATAACCTTAGGTTGAGGTGCAACTAGTTGATGAACAAGACCCCTGAATGCAACAGCATATTCTTGGATGATGTTGATCCCTCATCAGATTGGGTTGTGGACACTCAACTAACAACTTTTGACAATGAAGACCTTTCCTAGATGGATTTGGATCCTGAGCCACATAAAGATAATGTGTGCACTGATGCTACACCTGTATCTTTGCCTTCTGGACTAGGGGAATCAAGCTAGGCTCAAAATCCCCCTATTGAGTCTACTCATGTTGAGGATGTAGATGATGACTCTGAGTCTGAGTCCAAGTCCGAGTCTAAATCCTCTGAGTCTTCTTTTCAGTATGCAGATTCAAATTATTAGATTGTGTAGTATCTACTCTCTAGAGTCTAGCCTAGACTCTAGAGTTATTTTTGGACTTTATAGGCCATTTAGAGCCTTTTTGATGATGTATTTTGATTCAGATATTCATATGACTATGGACTCATGGAGTGCACTTACTCTTAGTGCTATTTTGGTTTTATACAATAGTACTTGTTATATATATATATATGAGAAACTTTGAAAATTTGTGTATAATGGTTTGGATTCACATGGATGCACATGAATATGTATTTTTTTTTCAAAATTTGAATATTTTATGTATTTTTAGTGACCATTTTTTTGATTCATTTTTTTTTTTTTTTCTTCCGGTTCCGATTTTTGGGGTCGACCAGTCCGGTTCTAGTAAATTTGGTCATCTAACTGCTGCATCTAGGTGGACCACATCTGATGGTGGTCATTCTGCAATTTCTCTTGTGTCTGTATGAACTGCAGAGGCTTGTGATCAGTGTGTATGATCGTCTCTTTCCCCAGAATGTAATGTTTCCATTGACGATAGGATTGTACAATGGAATACATTTCCTTTTCATTGGTGGGGTATTTCCAAACAATATCAGAGAGTGTATCACTATGGTATTCCACCAGATGCACATGCTGAGTGAGAACTGCTCCCACAACATAGTCAGATGCATCAGTCTCAATCTTGAATGGTTGCTGCAGATTGGGAAAGGAGAGTACTAGAGCTGAGCACAAGTGATGCTTCAGATCATTGAATTCTCATTGCTACTCCTTCTCCAACACGAACTTGGCCCTACTACCACCCTTGGTCACCTAGCTGAGGGCCCATGCAATATGGGAGAATCCCAACAAGAACCGTCGATAGAAGTTGGCTAGTCCCAAAAAGCTCCGAAGCTCAGTCAGTGTGGTCGGGGATGGCCAGTCACATATGAATTGGATATTAGCTGGATCAACATGTACCCCATGCTCATCAACAATGTAGCCCAAGTATTGGACCTTGCTCATGCCAAAAGAGATTTTTTCGAAGTTGGCATAAATCTTGTGCTTCTGTAGAGTGCTCAAAACCTGCTGAATATGCCGCATGTGCTCCTCCCACGTTCTGTTGAAGATGAGGATGTCATCCAAATATACTACCACAAAGGAGTTGGTGAAGGGTCTTAATACATCATCCATCAACTTCATGAAAGTGGCCGATGCATTTGTTAATCCAAAGGGCATGACTAGCCATTCGTAGAGACCTTCTTTAGACTTGAAGGTTGTCTTCCATACATTAGTTGGTTCGATGGGAACCTGGTGGTAGCCATAATTCAACTCAATATTGCTGAAGAACTTTTCCCCCTTGAGTTGGTAAAGAAGGTCATAAATCCTAGGAATAGGGTAGCAATTCCTAACTGTGATTTTGTTTAAGGCTCTATAATCAATGCAGATCTGCCAAGTCCCATCCTTCTTCTGCACCAGTACAATCGGGCTTCTTCAAGGGGAGGAGATGGGTTTGATGTGCCCCTTTTGAATAAGCTCACAGATTTGATGCCTGATTTTGTCATTCTTCATCAGGGAGCACCGATCAACTGGTCCATTAGGTAGAGGTGTGTTGGGGGTCAGGTCATTTGGATTGTTTACTTGGCAGTGTGTCGGTACCCTTGTAGGTGATGAGAATATGTCTATGTATTCTTCCACGATCCTGTCCACTTGCTTCTGCTGCAAAGAGAGGAACTATGTAGAGGCCACATATGTGGTGGCGACCTTCTTCTTATTGTGAGCACGGATCACAAAGAAGATGAACTTCTCTATCTGTGAAATGAACTTATTGCATTGGTTAGCAGAGATTAAAGAAATAGCAGTAGGCGACGCTACCTCTGGGATCCTGTACAATTTTCTACCCAAAGTAATAATAACACTGTGGGGTCTAGACTCATACACAACATGACACTTCCACAAATATGGTTGTCCTAAAAGAACATCTCAAAATTCAAGGGGAGAAATATCACATAGCACCTCATCTTTGAAAGGCTTGATGTCGTAGGGTAGACAACACTGTTGGCTGACACGAAGATATCTTCCTTGGTGAAGCCAACTAATGATGTAGGGATGCAGGTGCGGTGTCATTGGCAGGTCCAGCCACTTGATGACCTTTTTTGAAATCAGGTTCTTTTGACTACCGCTATAAAAAATGAAATGAAGTGGATCCCCCTTGACCCACATTTGTGAGTGAAAGAGGCATTTCCCTTCCTCTGGTTCTTCCGATTCACTTGACCAGACTTTGGTGGTAGCGACAGTGGCTTTGGGTTCAACATGGATAATCCTCTTCCCTCCTTCAAGGTTTGACTCAAAATCAGAATCGACCTCTGACTCAGAAGCCTTCAACTCATCCACGAGGGACTGCTTGGAGCAACATTCTTCGGTGTTGTGCCAAGGAATTTTATGGTACTTGTTTCCATCCTTATACACACCTGGGAGACGTGGAAGAAATCTTCAATCCACTCAGTGTGTCCTTGGGGGAAAGTGAGAGTTAAGGTGTTGTCACCTAGTCCTCAACTCCTCTGTCTAGGCTAACTCCTAGCGAAGCCAAGGGGGGTAGTCCCTAACAAATATACTAAGGCTTGAACTAAACTAAGTACAAGAAATAAATCTAGCAGTTTATTCTTTCAACAATCAACCATAAATTGATAATACACAAACCAATTATTCACCATGATATAAACACTAAGCATGTACTTGCATAAAAGATACTTAGACACAGTTGTTAGATGCAAGTAAAATCAAACTGCTTCAAGTAAATAACTGAAAATTAAATGAAGCATATGGTTTTGCAGAGTGTGTAATATGAGACCAGTGCCTTAAAGGTAATCGTGGGCAATGTAGTTCGTGTGTTTTATTAGGGTAAATTGATGTTGAGTTAATGAGAGTGTTTGGCCTCCTTGGAGGTTAGCTCTTTGTTTGGAAACTTGCGGAGAGTTTACCGAAACCCAATGGTCTCACCAGTAAACTCACTCAAAGTGATGGATGTCCAAAATGGGTGGGAAGCCAAGTACCGAGAGGGCCTCCCTTACTTCGCAGGTCACTTTAAGGTGTTTTCCCGCACATTAATCTAACTAATTTACAGATTTCCCTAATTAATGTATCACCACTGACCAACTCAACGTGTGTGAACTTACTCCCAGCAGATCAAGACTAGCTCGCAACTGGAAGGGTCACGAACCACACTGAGAGCCGAGGGGAAATTTTTATTTTAAACAAGAAATAAAATTGCGGAAATTGAAATTTTGTCTAATTACTAATGCGCACTGACCAGGCATCTTGCAAGGAGTTGAGGGGATAGTTTATTTGCCAACTTTGAAAGACTGAAAAGAAAACTAAACTAACAATTAAAAATTTATTTGCCAAAATAAAACTAATCTATGTGTTATGGTTAGGTTGATTGATTGATTCCTTTAACTTATGTTGAAACAAGGAAATGCAAGAAACCAAAAGTAAGCACACCACCACACCACCAATCCCCCTAAAGGGGAAGACAAAACTGGGGACTATGAGGCCCGATTTTATTTATTTCTATTACAATGATCTCTTCTTTGTAAGAGATTTCAATATTCCTTATAGAATGGATCAAGGAAAGAAACTTGACGCAGACCCCCAACCCGCAGGTCGAGATCTACTCACAGGATCGTTCAAATATCCCTCTGAGCTGAAGTGGCTCTTTCAGATCCCTATCGGAACCTTCAACAAATTGATCCACAGGACCTTATGAGCTGAGCCTGTGTAAACAGACACCAAGCACCAACTCAATCCCCTTGACCACAACTGTGTCGCGCTCTATTTAAATTTGGGACTTTGAGGTTCGCGATTTCGTGATACTTGTCATCGAGTTTCCTAGCCTCCAACTGCCGAAACCCGAAATGACCAATCCTCGAAATGTCGCCACATCCTCCTCTTACACGCCTTATCACGTTTCACGATTTTGGGAATCTCAAAACAAAGGATCCCTTGCCTCTCATCTTCGCGAATGCCGAAATCCAATAAGTCAACCCAAAAGTTGACTTCCACATGGGTCGTGTCACTTTATCGGAATTTTGGACTTCACGAATCCTAACGCAAGACTTCTGAATCTCCAACCTATGAGTCCCTGATCTCCGAAATGGTACCTTCAATAGGACCAATGGCTATAAGCCTCCCTTCAATCCAACGACCTGCGTGATTTCGGACTTCCGGGAATTGGGAGTTCATAACTCTCAACTCCAAGCCACTGTCCTCTCTGGTTCCTGAGACCCGAAATGATTTGACGGCTCGTAACATATCACAATCAACGATCCACGTTGATTCCTGATACCAACTAATGGGTTCGTCCTCCCTTATCCACCTTGTATCTTCTTTGGATCTCACAGTCCTCGCGACTTTGGAAGTTCTCCTGGGAGAATTTTGACCGCTCGTTCCTCCTCAACAACTTCTACGAAATGAACCAAAGTTCTCCCCTACTAAACTTTACTTTGACTGGATGACTCCAACCTTCATCTTCCTTTGGATACTTCAAAGGCGTCAACCCTCCTGAGCTTCCTCACATCTCAATTCTCCCAAAAGGGTTCCTGCTCGCACTCCTTGCGGCAACCACTCAAATACTCTTGGGTATTTGATCTTTCGACTTTATGCACTCCCGCGACAGTAGTTCTTCAACTCTCCTTTTGTTGATAAGTCCTAAGACTTTCAACACCCGCGCACTCCTTGCACGACTTCCTGTACTACTCCTACACTTCTGTTGGAATGAGAACAATGGTATCCCTCCTGATATTTTTAGAGATGAAACTCTGAACCTTCATCGACGCACTCCTTACGGACATTTCACTGCACTCCTTGCAGGAAATTCTCACTCAGGATGAGAAACAATTGAAACTCATTCACTTCCTCTCTTAGCCTTCAACATTCAACATGAAATCATACATTCACACAATATTAAAGAAAATGCATAACAGAGAGAATAAACAACCATAAGCATACCATTCAACATGTGTACACAGAAAGCATCATAACACCATGAATCTGAACCAAAGCTTCATATATTAATTCATAACTTCTGTACATGGGTTCTTCTTTACAACTCTCTGCTACAACTCTCCTCTTCTCTATGCTAATGTGCTTAATGATACAATTATCTCTAATGTTACAATGATACAAAGGTGAGGGTGTCTATAGTCGGTTTTCCCTACTACACTCTAAAGCTGTCTAATCTAGAATTTAAATCTACGTACTTCTATTAACTATGCATAAATGCCTTAAATTTCTATATATGAGAGCAATCGCTCATGATCTATTTACAATATGCGAGTACGCCTCCTTTTAACTACTACATTTAATGTTTTCAAAAATATCTCAAAATGTAAGAAAATGTGTGTTGCGTTTTCCAGCTGTCTTCCGCCTCCACGCTCGCTTGTTGCTGGCGATGCTCCTGCATCATACTCCCTCACTTGAAAATTTTCATGAAATCCTATTCATGAGCTCTTGCATGGTCTGTCCATGCTTCTGAATTTCTGCTTCATCTTCCCAGCTGGCATCTTCAACTGGATGTCCCTTACACTTGATCAAGTATTCAAAATACTCTTTCCTCCCGGTCCTCTTGCTGATTCTCTTGTCAAGTATACCTTCCATCTATGGATTTTCATTTACAGGCATTTGTTTAGTCCATTGAACCTCTGTCTATTCACTGTCTTCTCCTGCTTCTTCAACTCTGTAACGGTACAAATCTGAGATGTTGAATATCGGTGTAATTTCGATCCCATCGGGTAATTCAATCTCATATGCGTTTGCCCAAAATTTCTTCATGACTCTACATGGTCCAATATTTTTCATTTTCAGTTTGTTATATGTTCCCCTTGGGAACCTCTCCTTCCTCAGATGTGAAAGAACCAGATCATCAAATTCGAATTGAAGTTCTCGCTTGTGTTGATCTGCTCTGTGCTTGTACTCTTGGCTAGAACTCTGCAATCGCTCCTTGACTTGACTGTGAAGTTCCTCCATTGCTTCTGCAAAATTCTCTGCACTAGCACTCCTGAATTCATTTTGTTCTGATTCTTTCAATTCAAAAACTCCTCTTGGATGCATTCCATACACAATTTGGAATGGACTCTACCCTATGCTTCTATTGATCGAATCATTATAAGCAAATTCCGCCTGTGGCAGAATATGATCCCACTGACTGTGATGTTCAATCACTAGGCTCCTCAGCAAATTCCCCAAGCTTCTGTTTACAACTTATGTTTGTCCATCCATTTGAGGATGATAAGCTGAGCTAAATGACAAATTTTTCCCCAGCTTCTTCCATAAAGTCCTCCAGAAATGTCCCACGAACTTGGTGTCTCGATATGAAACTATACTCCTTGGTAAGCCGTGAAGTCTGACAACTTCCTTGAAAAACATGTTCGCAATATGAGTTGCGTCGCTGGTTTTCTGGCATGGTATAAAATGTGCCATCTTTGAAAATCTGTCTACCACCACAAAGATTGAATCAAATCCTCTTTGTGTTCTCGGCAGCCCCAATATAAAATCCATGCTCATGGCATCCCACGACTTTCCAGGTATGGGTAGTGGTTGATACAACCCTATGTTCTTCCTTCTTCCTTTAGTATGCTAACAAATTCTGCATTTGTCCACAAATATTTTGACATCTGTCCTCATCCTTGGCCAAAATCATGAGCCATTTAATTTCGATAACGTTTTGTCATGACCGAAATGTCCGACCAATCCTCCACTGTGTTTTTCTTTCAACAGATTTTCTCTCATGGAGCATTTTGGAATACATAATTGATTGCCCCTGAATAATAATCCATCTTGGATCATATACTCAATCCATTGGCTTATGTCCCCAAGAATTGGATTCTCAGATGCCTCATATGCGTCCTTAAAATCTGGATCATCCCTGTACATTTCTTTGAGATTATCAAAACCCAAAGTTTTGACTCTAAATTCCTGCATAAGCAAACATTTCCTGCTCAAAGCATCAACAACTTTGTTAGCAGTTCCAGAAATATGCTTAATCACAAAAGTAAATTTTTTCATGTATTCAACCCATTTTGCATGCTTTTGGTTCAACTTTTCCTGTTGAGTCATGAATTCCAAAGCATGATTATCACTGTACAAAACAAACTCTTTAGGAACTAGATAGTGTCTCCACTTCTTCAGTGCTTGTATGATCGCATAAAATTCCTTGTCGTATGTGGAGTACTTAACCTTCACTTCGTTTAGTTTTTCACTGAAGTATGCGACCGACCTGTCGTCTTGGCTCAAGACTGCTCCAATTTCATATCCACTCGTGTCACATTTGACCTGAAATGTCTTGCTGAAATCTGGTAAAACCAAAATTGGTTGCTCCGTGATCTTCTTCTTCAGCAGGTTGAAACTCTTCTTGGCTTCCTCTGTCCAATGAAAAGATTTGTGTCTTTTCTTCACCGTGTCCATCATCGGTGCGCTAATCCCACTAAAATTTCAAATGAATTTCCTATAGAAACTAGCTAAACCATGGAAGCTTCGAACTTCAAACACATTCCTCGGTGATAACCAATTCTTAATTGCATTCACCTTTTCCGAATCCATCTTCAACTCATTTGCAGAGATAAAAAAACCCAAATAAATGAGTTTTGTCCTCATAAATGACGATTTCTTCATGTTTATCAGCAATTTCTCTTGCTGCAACCTCCTCGTCACGGTAGTTAAGTGCTTCAAGTGTTCTTCTTCAGTCTTACTGAAAATCAATATATCATCAAGATATACGATGACGAATTTCCCTATGAAATCCTTTAGGACTTCATTCATCAATCTCATGAAATTACTAGGTGCATTTGTTAAGCCAAATGGCATAACAAGCCATTCATACATCCCTTCATTCATCTTGAATGATGTCTTCCATTCATCACATCCATTCATCCCATTCATCCCATACATCCATTCATCCATTCATCCCATGGCGTCAATCTGTACGCTGCTTTGTTTTGTAAACTAGCTTCAGGTATAAGATCAATGTGATGACTTATACTTCTGATAGGTGGCAACGAACGAGGTAGTTCATCCACTACTATATCAGCAAACTCTTCCAGTAGCTGCTGGATTTCCTTTGGTAAATCATCCACTCTTGTATTGGTCAAAACAATTTTAGGTTTTCTGACCACAATAAATTGTGTGTCTTCCTTCTTCTTAACCTCTTTAAGAAGTTCCTTCCCATTCATGAGAAGTACAGTGTTTCTTACCTCTGGTTTCACTTCTTTATCCTTGATTGGAAACAACATGTGAGTTCTCCCATTCTTCTCCAGGGTGTATGTGTTCTTTCTCCCATCATGAACCACATTCCTGTCATATTGCCACGGTCTACCCAGAAATAGATGACAACCATCCATGGGAATGACATCACATAGTATTTCATCCTTATATCCTCCTATTTTAAATTCAACTAAACATTGTTTAGTGACATTTACCTGATGTCCTTTTTGTAGCCACAAAACTCTGTATGGGCTTGGATGTTCGATAGTCTCCAACTCCAGCTTTTCTACCATCTCTGTAGAAACGAGATTATCTGTGCTACCGCTATCCACTATAAATTTGCATACCCTCTCTTTGGTCTTGCAAGCAGTTCGAAAAAGTCTGTTCCTTTGGGCTGGGTTCTCTGCCTCCTTCTCTGGCTTCAAGAGAACTTTTCTCATCATTAGAGATCTTCTGCCCTCATCATCTTCTGCCTCAACATTCCATCCTTGTGCATCGGCAATGTGATTTTCACCTTCTCCTTTCTTTCTGTCTGGACACTCATAAGATTTGTGTTCATTTTTCTCGCAGGTAAAGCATTTTATTTCTCCACCTCTACCTCTTCCTCTTCCTCTAGTTCGAGGAAAAGTATTCCTATCAACATACTGTCCTCTCTGCGAGCTTCCTCCTCTTTCATGCTGAGCTTAAGGTTTCTTCCCCTCTTCTTGAGGTCTCTGAGTTGTGTCTTGGGCAACTGCTTTGCCTCTATCTTGACTTCTTCCTTGGCCTCTTTGACCCTGCTTTCGGCTAAGATTTTCTTCAACTTTCAGAGCCATTTGATAATCATCTTCTACAGTCCAAATGATCATCATGCTCATCTCATCTTAGATGTCATACCTCAGACCATTCATGTATCTGACAACTTTCTCATCATCGCTTTCCCGATGACCTGCTCTTACGTTTATATTGTAGAACTCTTTAGTGTACTCCTTCACTGACATTATCTTTTGTCTCAAGTTTTGCATCCTCCGAAATAGAGTGATTTGATAATCCTTGGGAATGAATTTTTCCTTCATCTTCGCAACCATTCTATCCCAAATTTTGATTTTCTGCTTGACTTTGCAGCGTCTGTCAGCCTGCAGTTCATCCCACCATAATGATGCATGCCCTTTAATTCTTGTGACAACATGTTTGACCTTTCTGTCTTCCTTGACATCCTCATAGTCAAATTTTTTACCTAGAGCTCTAATCCAGTCTAGAAGCTCTTCAACGTCTAGGTTTCCCTCATACATGGGAATTTCCATCTTTGCTCTGGCACCTATCCTAGCAACAACCCTGGACAGGAATTTATCTATAACATCTTAGACTGCGACTTCTTCTCCATGTCCAGCTTCATTTTCACTGTCAGCCTCACTGATATCCCTAGTGTCAACTGTGCGCCTCTGTGTTGTCTCCATGGCATCAAGCCTGGCACGTAGTTTGCGCATTTCCCTTTCCATTGTTGGATCAGACATTGGTCTATCTCTCCTTCTAAGCGGCATGGTTGAGAAATATTATTCCTTCCCTTGCTACATAAAACAAAGAACTTTTTTTGGGCTCTAATACCAAACTTGATGCAGACCCCCAACTCGCAGGTCGAGATCCGCTCACAGGATCGTTCAAATCTCCCTCTGAGCCAAAGTGGCTCTTTCAGATCCCTATCAGAACCTTCAACAAATTGATCCACATGTACTTATGAGACGAGTCCATGTAAAAAGACACCAAGCGCCAACTCAATCCCCTTGACCACAATTGTGTCACACTCTATTTAAATTTGGGACTTCGGGGTTCGCAATTTCGTGATACCTGTCGTCGAGTTTCCCCGAAATGATGAATCCTTGAAATGTCACCACATCCTCCTCTTACATGCCTTATCGCGTTTCACAATTTTGTGAATCCTAGAACAAAGGACCCCTTGCCTCTTGTCTTCGCGAATGCCGAAATGCTGAAATCCAATAAGTCAACCCAAAAGTTGACTTCCACACGGGTCATGTCACTTTATCGGGGTTTCGGACTTCGCGTCTTCGTGAATCCTAATGCAAGAATTCCGACTCTCCAACGTACGAGTCCTTGATCTTTGAAATGGTACCTCCAATGGGACCAACGGCTATAAGCCTCCCTTCGATCCAACAACCTGCATGATTTCAGACTTCCGGGAATTGGGAGTTTGTAACTCTCGACTCCAAGCCACTATCCTCTCTGGTTCCCAAGACCTGAAATGATATGACGGCTTGTAACAGATCACGATCAATGGTCCACATTGATTCCTGATACCAACTGATGGGTTCATCCTCCCTTATCCACCTTGCAGCTTCTCTGGATCTCACGATCCTCGCGACTTCGAAAGTTCTCCTAGGAGAATTCTGACCGCTCGTTCCTCCTCGACAAATTCTACGAGATGAACCAAAGTTCTCCCCTACTGAACTTTACTTTGACTGGATGACTCCGACCTTTGTCTTCCTTTGGATACTTCAAAGGCGTCAACCCTCCTGAGCTTCCTCACAACTCAATTCTCCCAAAAGTGTTCCTGCTCGCACTCCTTGCGGCAACCACTCAAATACTCTTGGGTATTTGATCTTTCGACTCTGTGCACTCCCACGACAGTAGTCCTTCAAATCTCTGTTTGTTGATAAGTCCTAAGACTTTCAACACCTGCACACTCCTTGCACGACTTCCTGTACTACTCCTACACTTCTGTTGGAATGAGAACAATGGTATCCCTCCTGAGCTTTTCAGAGATGAAACTTTGAACCTTCACCAACGCACTCCTTGCAGATGTTTCACTGCACTCCTTGCAGGAACTTCTCACTCAGGATGAGAAACAATTGAAACTCATTCAATTCCTCTCTCAGCCTTCAACATTCAACATGAAATCATACATTCACACAATATTAAAGTAAATGCATAACAGAGAGAATAAACAACCATAAGCATACCATTCAACATGTGTACACAGAAAGCATCATAACACCATGAATCTGAACCAAAGCTTCATATATTAATTCATAACTTCTGTACATGGGTTCTTCTTTACAACTCTTTGCTACAAATCACCTCTTCTCTATGCTAATGTGCTTAATGATACAATTCTCTCTAATGTTACAATGATACAAAGGTGAGGGTGTCTATAGTCAGTTTTCCCTCCTACACTCTAAAGCTGTCTAATCTAGAATTTAAATCTACCTACTTCCATTAACTATGCATAAATGCCTTAAATTTATAAATATGAGAGCAATCGCTCATGATCTTTTTACAATATGTGAGTACGCCTCCTTTTAACTACTACATTTAATGTTTTCAAAAATATCTCAAAACGTGAGAAAATGCGTGTTGCGTTTTCTAGATGTCTTCCGCCTCCATGCTCGCTTACTGCTGGCGATGCTCCTGCATCAAAACTAAAGCCTAAAACAAACACTCTACTTTTTATTAGGTGACTTTTGATCTTGAGCAAAAAAAAAGATAATCAAGTGAAACAAGGTTTCTTTGAAGAGAAGAGGTTGAAAGTTGGATCTTGAGGCTTGAAAGAGCTTTGAATTGGTCCGAATCAACTAGAAATTCTCCTTTATTTTGTAGTGACCTGTTTAAAATCAGCAAACAAAGAGTATTATAAACTAACACAAATCAATCTAAATAAATACAAAAGGAAATACTTCCAATCTTTAGAAGTCTTGCAAATTTTATTAAGTAAAAGAAGGTGTTTTTTGAGGGTTTTTATGGTTTTTTGAAGAGGCTGAAGGGCTCGCGATTGATTGAATGCTCCAAAATTTTCCAAATTGGACAAGGTTTCTCCTTGGTTATCTGAAAACCTGAAAAAAAAGCAAGAAGAATACCCCATAAGATGCCCAAATGTGACTTTGGAACAACTTAAGTGGTAGATCAAAACTGCTTGAAAAATTCAAACAAATAACTTAAACTAACTAGTGAACAAAACAAATAGGTTGGAGAGGACAAGAATTTGGACAAACCCTAGCACTCTGCAGCAATCCCTGACCTTCCGCTGCATGCACTGACCTACTGCAGGATGATCTTTCCACTGGAACCACTCAGGTACGGGTAATCATTGCAGATTGGGAAGACATGATGAGCTTGGAAGGGTGGGGGGGAACCCCCCTCTTACAAGAATGTATCTGCCAATGAAAGATCCAGTACGAGGGACAAATGACCTACCTTTGAGCCACCTCCACACCTATGAAACTAGATATTATCTCAAGAACAAGGACTTAGAAAGGAAATGGATGTCGAGGCCAGTTCGTCCCAACCAAAAGCACCTCGCGGCTGGGAACCGGGGAAATGCATCCCTCAATCAGACAAACTACCTCTGTATCTCATCAGATCAAACAGGGTGAGTGAACACACTTAGTTCGTGCAGGATCATGCACTAATCGATAAGTTCCTTGGACTCTGGCCCTCTGAAAGGGACCTAACTCGATGGATCAAACAATGGTGGAATCCCAAAGGTGATTATGAGGTTCAACTTAGCTCCAAAGGTTTCTTCACAATCATCCTATACAACCTTGAGGACAAGTATAGAATCTTTGACAATGGGCCATACTTCTACAACTCCACCAGGTTATTCTTGAGGTTCTGGACAGACCGCTTCAGCCCAGAAAAGGAAGACTTCAAAATGGTGTCAGTCTGGATCAGACTCTACTCTCTGCCCCAGAAATTCTGGTTGGAAGAAATACTCATGGGAATAGGTAATACAATGGGAAGCTATGTCAAATCATCAGAAGAAACAAAGCAGAGAAGGTACACATCATATGCCTGAATATGTGTCTACAAGGACATCTCAAGAGCACTACCTGGATCTATCACTCTGGAGCATCAAGATGAAGATTGGGGCCAAATGATAGACTATGAACATATACCCTTTCGCTATAGAAAGTGCCATGAGCATGGACATATATTCAGAGAATTCCCTCTAAACGTCCTAAATAACAATGCAGTGGAAGCCAAGCAAAAGGATGGATTCACAGTAGTCCCATGCAAAAAGAAGAACCCGCCACGGAAAAAAACTACTAACACAACTTCAAATATCCCCACCAAGAACTCTTATGATGTCCCGAGCAATTTACCGGATGATGAGGAGATTCAAGATCATCACAATGCAAAGGCCCAAGAGAAAGGAAAGTGAAAAACTGACCCTCCTTATAAGAAAACTCTAGGAACAGCCTCAGCAGAAACACTTGGGACTGATGGCGATATCCATATGCACTTGAACGATTAGGATCTAGAGGATATAGACCTGGAAAAACTTGAAGAGGCTCTTAATCACAAATATATGCAAACGATTCCCGTAGAACAACTACGCAAAGTCCACAAAGTTTTCATTGAGTCTACCGTTGGATCCACAACCAGGCTTGGCATAGCCACAGATCTAGGCACAAAAGAAAAGCGTACATCAAAGGAAAACAAAAGAAGAGGGCGCAAATAAGCACAACAACTAATCAAAGAAGTAGGTAACCTCCTTTTAAACTTCGGACAGATCCAACGACTCTCAGAGGGGTACATCCACCCACCACCACACTCCCAATGATGAAGATAATCTCATGGAATGTCAGAGGACTCAATGGACGATCCAAACAGAGGATCCTTCGAGACTGCTTTAAAGCAGAAAAACCAGATATAATCCTGCTCCAAAAAACCAAGTGTGCGGGAGAAGAAGCAGAAAACATTTTTCAACAGAGCTGGCGCGGATGTGATTTCATCTACACAGATTCAGCGGGTGCCTCTAGTGGTCTGGCTATCCTCTAAAACCCTAATAATTCCACTTTAAGTCAACCTTTCTCCACCACCGGCATGCTCACAACACACTTCATGGTCACAGGATTAAGCAAGGAAGGAGCCATCACCAATGTTTATGGACCGTAAAGCCCAAATGATAAATAAATCTTCCTAGGAAAAATAGATCACATCAAATCACTTCTGAACACGCCCTATTGGATCCTAGGGGGAGATTTCAACATAATCTTGATGCTGGAAGAAAAAACTGGAGGCACCAAACGCCTGGAGCAAGACAGTGGTAATTTCCAATCACTCATTGATCAACTGCACTGAGTAGATATTGAAACTAGAAATGGCATGTTCACTTGGTCCAATAGATGATCTGGTCACCAACAGGTGGCTTGTCATCTAGATTGTTTCCTTCTTTCAAAAACCCTACTGGAGGAGGATTTTTCCATGGAGGCCAACATCCTGCCAAAAACGGGATCGAACCATTGGCCCATCTCATTATGCATGGATACCGGGGACACTCCTAAGCTCAAGCCCTTTCGATTTGAGAAATTCTGGCTCTCCCATGCTGACTTTACTCAACTTGAAAAGTCCTGGTGGGACGAGGCAACAATTGACCATGGAACCTGCATGTACATATTCCAGCAATGCCTCAAAAATTTCAAGCAACACCTGAAATACTACCTTTGGAAACATACTACAAAGCATTCAGACAATTGAGCACAGATTGGAAGAACTGCAACAAACCTTCATCTCAGGACTCAGAACCCCCGACCTCAAGAAGGAAGAAGCGGAACTACGAGTAGAGTTGGATGAACAGAAAAGGTAGAAAGAAATTTTGTGGTGCCAGAAATCCAGAGTTCAATGGCTCAAAGAGGGAGAGAGGAACACTAAGTTTTTCCATCGAGTGGTGGTACATCGCAGATAAATTAACAGGATAACCCAACTAGAAGATGCCCAAGGGAATCCCATGCGAGAACACAAACTGATCGCAGGGGAACTCAACTCCTATTACAAAGAGATTCTTATGGAAATTAATGAAAATAGGGAGGACACCATCCAGAAAATAACCAGACACATACCCAAGCTGGTTACGAAAGAACAAAATGAGGCCTTGATGATACCCATCATGCAAGATGAGGTGGACAAGGAAGTCAAGGACATGCCCTCAGGAAAATTTCCAGGCCCTGATGGATTCACTAAGGAATTTTCCCATCATTGCTGGGATTTAATAAAGGAAGAAGTCTAACAGGTGGTGGAGGAATATAGAACCTCGGGGTAGGTACTCTCAGCCCTAAATTCTACCTTTCTCACCCTCATCCTGAAAGAGGAAAGAGTCACCCACCCGAAGCAGTACATGTCGATTTCCCTTTGCAATGTCATCTACAAAATCATTACCAAGGTTATAGCCACATGTCTTAAGCCTATTCTTCCTTTTGTCATATCTAAAGAACAAATGGGATACGTGGAAGAACGACAAATCATGGATAGCATCATCCTCGCTCACGAGGTGATCCACTCTTTAAAGACGACCAAAACCCCAGGTATGCTCATCAAAATCGACCTCTCAAAATCCTTCGATAGAATGAGCTGGCAGTACCTTCGCTCTATACTTTAATCCTTTGGTTTTTATAGTTTTTGGGTGAATTGGATCCTCAATCTCACCTCTTCGGCCTTCTTCTCCATTCGGGTCAATGGAGTCCCTTCTCAGCCTTTCTCCCCAACAAGAGGCATCCAACAAGGAGACCCTCTCTCCCCCTTCCTCTTTTTCCTCATGGAGGAAGGACTAGGACACTACATCAAAGAGGCAGTCAGGGAAGGCTCCTTGCTAGGCCTACCCCTCCACAATCTTTAGCCTGTGCCCTCCCATATCCAATTTTTCGATGATACCCTGCTAATGAACACCCCCACGATGAGAGAGGCCAACAAGATCCACTCTATTCTCTCTGATTTTGAAGAAGCTTCACGTATGGCTCTCAACACTCCACTAGCGGTCCAAAATCATATTTCCCACCTCCTTGGAATTCCCAAGAGATCCCTTCCGTCCAATTACCTGGGCATACCCCTTACAGGAGAACCAACGTGCTCTATCTCTTGGAATAGCCTAATCCTCTCAATCTCCGACAGTCTAAACAACTGGACCTTTAGACCGCTCAATACCATAGCTCGTCTAGTCCTCCTCAAATTCGTCCTGCAAGCCCTTCCCACCTATCTCCTTACTGCCCTGGCAGCACCA
This sequence comes from Picea engelmannii, assembly GCA_009831015.1. Classification (NCBI taxonomy): domain Eukaryota; kingdom Viridiplantae; phylum Streptophyta; class Pinopsida; order Pinales; family Pinaceae; genus Picea; species Picea engelmannii. The sequence goes on from ML795161.1 coordinate 179,247, forward strand.
AAATCGGTCATCAGAGCAATTAGGGGGCTACAACGCAATTTTTTATGGCATGGACACCAACCTAATAAAAAATGGGCCCTGGTAAGTTGGGAAAATATTTGTAAGACCAAGCACTCAGGAGGCCTTGGCCTTTGGGATCCGAGAAAGCTAAACCAAGTCATGGGAGAAAAAATGTGGTGGTGATGGCTCAAGAACCCCACAACACTTTGGGCACAACTCTGGAAACAAAAGTATGCTCTGACCACCCAACAGGATCAGCTAATTCGACTCAAGGAAATGACACTAGGCTCCAACATCTGGAACACAACCTGGAAGAATCAAACTCTAATCCAAAAGCATGCCTTTTGGGAAATTAGAAACGGGGAAAGTGCCTTATTCTATCAAGACTCTTGGCAACAAAAAACACCCCTAATCAATCTGGAAGAACTAAGCCCCCTCATATTAACTCTCCAGTAGGAATCCTTTCATCGGGTCAAAGATCTTTGGATAGTGACGAAACGGGGGGAGACTCGAAGGCAATGGAGAACAAATCACCCGACTCTTCAGCTCTCGAATGAGGTGGATTTACAGGCCTGGCAAGCTTGTGCAAGACAAAGAAAAATTCCAACCAGGGAGGGTCAGGACATTCTTAGATGGGGTCACTCTACCACATGAAATTTCTTAGTCAAAGAAGCTTATCACCTACAGGGAAACAATCAACATCAGGATATGGAACGCATATGGAGCACAATTTGGAACCCTAACCTATGGCCCAAAGTCTCCTTCTTTCTCTGGCTGACAACACAAAACCACATCCACACTTGGGACAATCTTAGAAAAAAGGGATTCATAGGCCCCTCAATGTGCACTCTCTGTCAACAGTAAGAAGAGACCATGGAACACCTCCTTAACAGATGCCCATACAACCTAGAAATCTGGGATCAAGGATCCCAATTGATGCATCGCTCAAATTGAAACAGGGACAATATTTGGGATACTTTAGAGCATTGGGACTCTATATCTTTCTCTAACCCAATCCTCAAGCGAATTTGGCAACTTCTCCCAGGCTTCTCACTCTGGCAAATTTGGAAAGAAAGAAATCGAAGGATCTTCCACTCAAAAGCTTCCCCTCTTGCCCTAGTCTGGAAGCAGGTGGTGGCATGCATCTTCGAAACAATCAAGAGAAAGGCTTGGACCCCTAGCGACCTGATCTGCAATAAAAAGGAGGAATGCATCCTTCAAGCCTGGAACCTAGCACTAGTACATATGACCAAATTTGCGATAGTTTTGCATTGATATTGCCACACTTATCTGTTGCAATTTCCACGAAAGCCGAGATTTTTTTTCGTCGGAATAATTTCGTCGCTATATCCATGGTCTAGGTGTGTGTGGAAACATAGAAAAAATTATCTCTCCATGTGTCACCACCTTCAAGATCGGTTAACCCTATTCATCATCGCAATTACGACAAAACTTTGTCACAATTGGGACAAAATTTTATGCCAAGACAATAAATTACGACATAGATGCTGAATGTGTGACGCAAAACAGTCACAACTTGCAACGAAAACCCATGGCAATATCGATGAAAAGGTATCACAAGACCAAACTTATGACGTAGATGCTATATGTGCGATGAAAAGTCATGGCAAATTGCGATGAATTTTCGTCCATATTGCGACGAAAATTCGTGGCAAATTGCGATGAACTTTCATCGATATTGCAACGAGGACTTTAAGTTTAAAAAAATAAATTACATGAGATATGGTATTATCATATTACCATATTACCATATTACAATGTAATATGGTAATGCCATATTACAATGTAATATGGGATTGCCATATTACATTGTAATATGACATTACCATATTACAATGTAATATGGTAATCCCATATTACATTGTAATATGGTAATGCCATATTACATTGTAATATGGCATTACTATTACATTGTAATATGGTATACAATTGCAATATTGTAATATTCTATTGAAAGATGGATGTTAGAGAAAATGTGTAGATCTTTTAGATTGAACAAGATTATAGTATATATATATATATATATATATATATATATATATATATATATATATATATATATATCCCCTACAAATAATCAAGGCACTAATCAACCAAATATTGGAAACATGTGTTATCATGAAGTTGGATTAGAAGTAAGGATACCAATATGACAATATACACAAAGAATAATTTGGAATATTACTTTACAAAAAACACATGGATCGCATGAGTGAGTCATTATGCAATTTATATTACATAATACTATGAAAACACTTCTAAGATTGATGGATGATATCTTAAGACCATTTCTCGAACTTGTTTATTGTAGCCTCCTTGGATGATATTTTTACTTTTAGCAAGATTTGGGAAGATCATTTGAAACATTTGGTGATGATATTTTTAACCCTTAAACACAATTAATTGCAAGCAAACATGAAGAAATATGATCTTGGAAAACAATTATTGTTGTGTATGGATTTTGTAGTTAGAGGATGTGAATTTTGTATTGACCTAAGAAATATAAAATTCGTTGTAAATTGGTTGATCCCAGATAATTTAATTGAACCAAGGTA
>ML795161.1:191309-205944 GCA_009831015.1 Picea engelmannii
TGTAAAAATATTTAGCCTCTGTGTGGGATCTTTGGTGCCATTAATAGTTTTTTCATAATAAGAACGATTCTCAAGGCTTGTACCATGTCTAGGGGAAGAAAACAAGAACATTAAGCTCACAATGAAAGTTCTCAAATTCAAGGGCCATGAACTAGGCATCAAATAACCATGTAGATATTATTTAAGAGATATTTGGCCTCAAGGTCTATGAACTAACCATTGAATGATCATGCAGATAATGTTTAGCATGGTTTGGCCTCGAGGTGGGATTTGGACACCATTAGTATTTTTTCACATCACATATGGGAGTTTAGGCTTATACCATCATCAAGGGAAGGAGAAAAGGGAATTAGGATTTAAATGAACCTTATGTTCTTAATGACCAAGATCAAGGCCTCCAATTAGGAGTATGGGCAACATTGGTATGCTTTAAATAATAATAATGGCTATTAGGACACCATATGGGCACCATTCACAGGTTTTATGCATCATAGTTGGCTCTCAAGGCCTCTAAGAAGGAACTTAGAGCCATTAGGAGGATATAGTTGCATTCATAAGTTGCATTATGAAGATATAGGTCACACATTCATAAGTTGCATATAGTTTCATAAGTCACATATAGTTGCATAAGTTGCATAGTTGCATAAGTTGCATAAGTTGCATTGTTGCATAAAGTTGCATGTTGCATAAAGTTGCATAAGTTGCATTGTTTCATAAAGTTTCATGTTGCATAAAGTTGCGTAAATTTGCATAAAGTTGTGTAAGTTGCATTGTTGCATAAAGTTGCATGTTGCGTAAAGTTGCGTAAAGTTGCATAAGTTGCATTGTTGCATAAAGTTGCATGTTGCATAAAGTTGCATGAAGTTGCATAAGTTCCATAAAGTTGCTTAAGTTGCATAAGTTGCATGTTTCATAGTTGCATATAGTTGCATAAGTTGCAATATAGTTGCATAAGTTGCATATAGTTGCAAAAGATGCAATATAGTTGCATTTGACCAATCATCAATATTTGAGGATATAGTTGCAATATAGTTGCAATATGAAAAATGCCTCTATTTGGGAATATGTGCACCATTAGTATGTTTTGAATAAAAAGAATGGGTTTCAAGACCTATACCATGGCCAAGGGAGGAAATAAAGGGCCTTAGGTCCTAAATAAATCTTCTTGATCTTAATGGCCAAGAAAAAGACCCCAAACCACAATACATATCCTCTCTAAGGGATATATGGAATTTGGGTGGGATATGGTCACCATTCACAAGTTTTGGGCATAATGTATAGCAAAGAACATAAGGTGCTTAGGCCCTATTCGAATCTTATCAGGGCTGATAATTGTGATGCAGTCCTTAAACAACCACACAAGATCTATGTAGGGTATATTTGGAACCATTGGTACGTTCTCATAATAAGAATAGGTCTCAAGGTGTGTACCATGGCTAGGAGAGGAAACATGTACCTTATGTTCTTTGAGAAGGGAAGGGGAAAAGGGAATTAGAAAAGGTATTCTAACATTATTTTGTTCCTTATGTGCTTAATGACCAAGATTTTGTTAGGGTATTTTGGGTATTTTTTAGGGTATGTGCTTAATGAAAGTGCAAAACATGACAGAAGATAGTGGAATTGCATGGTGAAAAACTTTGTTGGTTAATCTAAAGATATAAAATACAGAGCACAGAGAAAAATAGTCATACAAGACACACACGACAAACATATATTATGGGACAAACACCTGTCCGCTTTATTTACTGTTTTGGTTCTTACAAATAATACAATTTACAATTTTGAATTTTGGGCATTTTCTTTATCCTCCTAAAACCAAGGACAGACTTGGAAGTTCCATGTACATTCCATTTTAAAGCTGCAAATTTCCTAATGTTACAATGTCAAAAGCGATTGCTGGGCTTTTTCCAACACTCTCCCACTTGGAAATCACTTTGAACAAGTGTCAATGCCAATCACCTCTGTACACAAGAAATATTTCTCTCCATTGACTGCCTTTGTTAGTGCATCAGCTGCATTATTCACTTTGTTAACTTCACCACACCTTGCTCGTCCATTTTCCTAACAAAGTGGTGCTTCACATCAATATGCTTACTCTTTCCATTGTAAGTTGACTTATTGACCATTGTAATGGCACTTTGGCTATCACAACTTATTGGACATTGTAATGGCACGTTGGCTATCACATTATATTTCCAAACAACCATGTTGGATACCAATACTGTTGCACAGTCTTAATAATCATAGTTTCTTTAGTAGCTTTTGTCTCAGCAACATGTTCTGCCTCTGAACTAGCTAATGCAATGAAGGATTGCCTCATACTCATCCAGCTAACTGCTCCTCCAAACAAATTAAATACATATGCACTTGTAGATGTCCTTTACTGCAGGATGAGGAAAAAATGCAATTATCTTGGAATTCATGATATAACTTCTGAAGTTTTTTAAGGATTGCACCAACGGATACGCTTGTTTCTCCATGAGAGAATAAACCAATTCAGGTCCCCCATGGTTTTGCTCATGATTTTCATGTTAAGAGAGTAGTAAGCCAAAGGGTCCAAATCTCAAATACCTTTCCACCTTTAGACAATGAATTGGATGTATCATGTCATTCTAATCCTTGAACAATTTGGTCACTAAAGAGAAGAAATTGAGGAACAAAATAATGTTAGAATACCTTATCCAATGGAAAGAGAAAAGGGAATAAAATAATGTTAGAATACATTTTCTAATGTTATGGTATTTTTTTCCTTATGTGATTAAGGGAAGGAGAAAAGGGAATTAGGATTTAAATGAACCTTATGTGCTTAATGACCAAGATGAAGGCCTCCAATTAGGAATATGGGCAACATTGGTATGCTTTAAATAATAATAATGGCTATTAGGACCTCTACCATGGCCAGGGGAGGGAAATAATGGCCTTAGGCCCTAAAAAAATCTTCTCGTCCTTAATGCCCATGAACATGGCCTCAAACCACCACACAGATCCTCTTTAAGGGATCTATGGACTTTAGGTGGGATACAATCACTATTCACAAGTTTTGGACATCACGTATGGCACTTTGGATCTTACCCATGGTTAGGGAAATAACATAAGATACTTAGGCCCAATTTCAATCTTCTTATTGATCTTTGAGATGTAGTCTTTGTACAACCACACAAGACACTTGTATGGGATATTTCACCTCCGTGTGGGATATTTCATGCCAATAGTACATTTTTCATAATAAGTGTTGAAAAAAATTCTAAAAGTTTTATCCCTAAGACCTAAAATTTCCTTTTTCGGGTTTCGTCTTTTTGCAAAGCATAATCTTTGTTATCTTTCCCAAGTGCTCGGTATCGATTTCCCGAAAAACTTTATTCTTTAAATAATAAAAGGTAAAAAACCTTAAGTGTTATAAGAATCCCGACACATTTTCTATAAAGTTATTTTAATCATGATAAGCTTTAAACCTAATGGAGTTAAGATTAACTTTAAAATTTTTTTGGGATTCGAGGTTTGCTGAGAACATATATTTCAATACATATTGAATCACGAAATCCCGATCCCCGATTTCCCGAAAGAATGAGAGTTAGTTAAAATTCTAATTAATTAATTCACTAACACAAAAAGTTAAGGCTTAAGTTAATCATTTCACGATTTCGGGATTCAGGGTTCAGCGATAACATATCTCTTGTCAACAAGATCCCTGAAATCCTGAAACGCAAAATCCCGACCCATAATTTGTGTTAAATTGTTTATCCCGTTATATCCTTAATCATGATTAATTAGTTAACTAAAATGGAATTAGGTCCTAATTTAATCATTTCGCAATTTCGGAAATTGGGATGCAGCAATGACATACTTCTTGTCAACACGATCCCCGAAATCTCGAAACACAAAATCTTGACTCTTAATCTGTGATTAGTACAAATTAACTCTGTTTTGAAAGCATGATTAATGATAATCAATCTTTTTAGGTTTTGTTCATGTTTCGGTTTCCGATTGAATGAAATGTTCCGATTTTCGAATTCAAAAGCACCAAAATGCGGCCACTTAAATAAAGAATAACTGGTGATATGTGACACTAATGCACAGCTTAGTAAATATCAACTGCATTAAATGTCTTGAATTCTTGTTAGTTGCGTCAGTACCATCATTGTTAAATGAATTAAAAGAGAGCTTGAAGGTCTGTGTTTCGCAACATTTTTTGTTTCATTCTATCAATCGCAAGAAGTACTCAGCCGAGCTCATTCACTCCTTTTCTGGGACAGGTTTTCCATCTAATGTAAAGTAATGGCACCGAAAAAGGCACCAAAGAAGAGTGAAGATACACAGGAAGGACATATCATATCCGACACTACGACACACGCTATAGACTCCATTAAATCTTGGACACAAATCTCTGAACTCCTGGAATTCAAATTCAAGAATTCTCATACTAATTCTGATAATCACTTTCGGGATATAGAAGAATCATAGCTTCATAAGATCGTGACGCACCCTTGGCTTTTGGCGTATAACGATATGATCAGTTGGGCACTGGAAAAGGTTGATATTCCGACGAGGAGCATCTTAAATAATCAAGGGGTCATTGTCGGCTCATTCAGGCCAAAACATATACAAGTAATGTATAAGCTCTCACCGAATCCTAAGTACACTTTTAATGCCAAGTTTTTAGCTGAATTTCAAAGGAAGGAGTGTACTGAGGCAGACCGAACTTATCCTGATTTAATTAGAGATTGGTCAAGATGTCCATCAAAGTTTAGGGCCGATACCCATGGGGTTTATGCCATGACATCTTTGAATGAATACATGGTCTATGTAGCTATTATGCTATGTAGACTATTTGGGAGAAAGGATCCCTGCCATTTTCATGCAGATTGGGTGCCCTTTTTAGAAGAAGCTTAAGAAGGATTCACTTTCAAATGGAGTAAGATTATGTCTAATAACTTAGCTCAAGAAGTTTCAAACTACAGAATTGCAAAATCTAAAGGTCAACCAGTGGCCTTTTATATGTCAGCGTACATTATGGATGCGATTTGCTTTGTGACTCCATTTCCCCTGATGAATTGGAGTTGGAATATAACCTGCCCCGAGCCCATTCATGAATATCGTTCTTCACTTTGGGAAGAAAATTCTAAGGATGCATTTTACGAAATTTTTCATTTCGTAATAATTCCAATGCATAACATGTTTTATGGCTATGAACCCCCTCGCATTTCTGAGTCAGTCTCAGAAAATATAAAAGCAATAGCCAACTGGTTTATTGATGAGAACTTTTCTTATGTTATGGTTTATGGGTTCTCAATTCCCCCTCACACACTTCCGAAATTCCTCCCAGACAGATTGGTATTGAGGGAGGTAGCACATCAAATAGTGAAAGGTGGTATTGGAATAGAGATAAAAGTAGCTCAAAAGAAATTTTGGCCAATCTTCCCTGTGTATGTCGGAAAATTTTCATTACTGAACCTCAGCCATTCTAAAGTAGAGTCTCAAGCATTAGAAGAAATAAAACTAGTAGATATTGAGCACAAAAAGCATGACCCTTATCAATTAGTAAGCAGACATTTGATGCACTGTAATTTGAAAGCTTATGAGCACGGAACATCTGTTTATGATGACATTTTCAAGGAGGTTAAAAATTATGAAGAAGTATTGAACAGGGTACAGTCCATGTCACCTGACTCACAGGTTGGTTTTATGTCATTCCAGAGTCATAGGTGAAGTTGTCTACCAAAGAGTTTGCAGGGTGAATCCACGACCCCTCCTCCAGAGAAGGAAGGGCCTCCCCCAGGCTTTGAAACAAATATATAGGATAAAGAAAATACAAAAGGAAAAATGAAGGAGGGTGAAATGACTTAGCAAGAAACAGAGGTCCCCCAGACAGAAAAATCAGAGGCAGGGAAAGGAAAGGAGTTAGAAACACCTTCAGAAATCCCTGAGAGTTTTCCGAAAAAGGTAGGAGGGACAACATCTACAGAACTTGGAAGTCCCATTACTTCCTTGACTCCATTACATTCTACTTATGGAAACCCCCACGAGGGAACTCTATACGTTAGTGATCTTGAGCCTATTTCTAGGGATGAGATTCCTTCATCAAATTATTTTTTCAGTAAAAAGAGGAAGGCAATCCTAAAACAGGAAATGCATCCTAGAGGAGATATGATGATTAAAAGGCACAAAATCATTATAGATGGACAAAAACTTAAGGAAGGAGAATTCACTATAGAGATAGCAGGCACAATGGGGGCCTTAGCATCAACGAATTTATACTCTGTGGGTAGTTTGAAAACTATGGTGGAATAGAAAGACCAAATGATAGCTCAGCTACAGGGTCAATTGAAAGAGACCGAAAGAAATATAAGTTGGGGAATAAAAAAGGGTCTAGAACAAGATAGATTAAATGACATTCAAGAGATTCAGAAACTAAAAGCAAGCTTAGAAGAAGCGAATCAACAAATACATGTTATTCAGGCATAGGTCCTAAAGCAAGAAGAAACAAATAAGTAATTACAAGATAAGATTAGTTCCATTTCAAATCAAGTGGTAGAGCTTGAAACTTTCCAGGCCCGGGTATTGGGAATACATTTGAAGATAGAAGAGGAACAACAAGGAGTGTTTTTTAATCTGGAATTTGTCCAGAATTACTTTCAGGAAACAAATAATTCCTTGGAGAATATTCTACAGAAAGAAAGAGAAGTGAAAGCATCCAGAGCAACTTTCCAAAAAGCAGTGGCTCTTTCGACAAAGGAGGATTTCAGGGAAGCTAAAAAATTATCTGTTTCAGAGCAGGTTAAAGGTGATGTAATTCTCAAGGTATGGGAGGAAGACCTCACAGAAAACAAAAGAGTAACCAGAGAAGTTAATGACAGCTACCAAGGAATTTTTGACCTTTTAGAAAAAACTTCATTAAACATTGGAAAAGACGATTGTTCAGGTTTGTTAGGGGAAATTAACATTGCTAAGCATCAGATTAGATTCAAAGAAGATCTGGAAGAAATGCAGGTGGAGATCCCAAAAATAAAGGTAATCAATGTCACCGAAATCAAAAAATGGATAGTGATGCCAAACTTAAAGTTACAAACTATTAAGTTCACAAGGAAGACAATTGAAGATCGTCTGCCCGAACTACAAAAAAGATTCTTCATATTCGAGGCAAAAGATATACCAGAAGCTCCCAGATTTTTGGTGAAGTTTTTGGGAAAATGTATTCACTGTCTTGAAGTGGAAGGAGGAGGTTCATCAACACAGACATGATATACTCTTTTGAATATTTTCATTATTAGAATAATAAAGCAGTTAGAATAGAAATGTAAACGGTTTGACATTGTTTCATTCATGTAATCGTAGTCTTAGGAAGTTGGTTAATCACCAACGGGAAAAATATTTGATGACAATGTATAAATAGTTTTTCAGAAGACGGAAAAAGGGATTTTTGTTTTGGAGAGAGCCGATTTTATTAAAAAAGTTTTCCATCCATTATGATATAAATAATGCAGAAGAGATTCTGAATTCTGTCAACTTGAAGCTATGTGTTCTTAAACCCTATTTACAATTTTTATGCTTTTCTTTCAATGTCCTTCTAATGAATGATCAACTATAAGTTTATTTCATACATCTTTTGTAGGTTGAATTGATTTGGTCATCGAATTATTTACAGTTTTTCCTCTGTGATTGCTATCAGCAATTGCAAGACCTGTAGGTCTTTTGAATGATTATATTTTATATTTCATTAGAAATCTCGTTTTCCTCTTTGTCTCCTGTTACAATATGAGATTCTTTCTTGATTAAAGCCTCATATTTTCACAACAATTCTACTTTGTTATTTTACTATTCTTAAAATTGTTTCAAGTACAGGAAACAACCTCAACTGTTATTATGTTATTATTTTGAATTTCAAAACTATTTTTCCTATATTCATCCCTTAAAATGAAGCAACAATTTATCAAATTTTTTCAAAATTAAATAAAATTTTACTCTCCATGATCAAACTAGCATAGATTTGAACCTTTTTAATACTATTCTACAAACAACAACTAACCGGGTTGAATTAGAACGTTCATGGGCAACTATTGAGAGAGATATTATGATCCAAGAACAAAGGGAAGCTAGACAGAGGCAGTTGAGAAACCAACTATTATTTATGCTTCATTTTGATTCTTACCCTTTAATTACCCTTATCTTTATGGATGCCTTGATGGTATACTTTAGAGCCTTAAAGTATAAACTCAGGAACAACAATAAGAAAGGATCATGGGCTTATGCTCTAAGAAAATCTTTCTTGTGCCTAATGGCAAAGACTAAGTCCTTCTATTGGGAATGTGTGAACCATTAATATATTATGGAAAATAATATTTCGTATCAGAGAACTTAGAGACATTAGGAGGATGTTCACACCATGTAAGGTACTAGGGGCCTTAAAAATGGTTAGGGAAAGAAAAAAAGGTGTTAAGGCCCTATTTGAATCTTCTTAGTATCAAGCTTCATGTAATAGTTATTGAACCAATGAACAACCAAATAAGACTTGTGAAGGGGATATTTGGTCTCTATGGGTACCTTTGGAACCATTAGTACGTATTCATAGTAAGAATGGGTCTTAGGGAATATACCATGGCAAGGGGAGGAGAACATAGATCTTAGGCAAAAAATGAAGCTTCTTGAGTTCAAGGGCCATGAACTAGGCCTCAAACAACCACTTAGATCCTTTCTAAGGTATCTTTGGACTCTGGGTGGGATATGGGCACTAGTATGATTTTTTCACACCACACATGAGATTCAAGGCCTATGTTATATCCTGGGGAGGAAAATAAGGGCCCTGGGACCTAAAAAAGGATTTCTTTTCCATGAACAAGGACTCTAACTAGGAATATGTGGACTATTAGTATGTTTTCATAGTATGAATGAGTCTTAGGACATTTACCATGGATGGGGACGAAAACCAAGCCCTTGTGACCTAAACAAAGATTCTTAGGATTAATGGCCATGACCAAATCCTCTTAGGGATCTCTAAGGGATATTTTGCCTATACATGGGATATCATGGATGTCGTTAAGAGGTTTTTCACATAACAGTTGGGTCTCAAATCCTTCAAGTGGGATGATCTAGAATTAAGGGATTTTCCTAAAAATTGAAACATCTCAGGGATTAGTAAAGCTGTGCATGTCTATCCTCATACTCTACAAGACTTCGCAATCCATCTGAATATGTACCTTTGTCATTACATTAGTGATCAACTATCTTGTTTCACAAAACTCAAGATAAAATTTATGCTTCTCCAATTGCTCACAAACATAATGGTACTGCACTTAAATGCTCTTTATTCTTGCATGAAACCTAGTATTCTTAGTCATTTCAATGAAAATTTGGTGATCACATCCTAAAATTGTAGGATTTGGTTGCTCTAACCTAACATATTTTTGTAATTTTCTTAGCCACATCAATTCCTTGCTTGCATGATTTGCTACTACATGTTGGGGTTCTACCATATGGTATTCTCGTCCAAGAGGCCTTCATTGTTTTGTCCTTTTTCTCCTTCATCCACTCTCTTCGTTTTATCTCATTTTCCTTTGGTATATATGTTAAGCTTATTTAAGTTATTTTGGTTATTTTAAAACCATCTATGTGCATTTTAAAAGGATAACTTAGCATTTCATCAAGCATTTCTATCAAAAATTTCATCAAACAATTAACATGCACACTCAAGAGATAGGAGAAAGAAGTCAAACCATTTCCTCCAGCCGTGTGCCCTCCTCTGGTGCAAAACCGTGTGCCCTCCTCTGCAAATCTGTGTGCCCTAGCCTCCTCCTACGTGCCCTATTCTCCTCCCACATGTGTGCAAGTATTGTGCCCTAGCCTCCTCCCGTGCATGAACATACTTGTGCTCTAGCCTGCATGCGTAACCCCTGGTGTGTGATTATGTATAGTGGTGAGTGGTGAGTGCGTCGAGCAGCTCCAAATCCATGCTCTAGTGGTGTGTATAGTGGCCGTGATTGTCACTGTTGTGTGTCACTATGTATAGTGGCCGCACGCGAGTAGTCTATGCAATTTGTAATTCGTTTTTGGTTTTATGTTGTTTTATTTTCGTTTTTTATTTATTTATTGTTTATATATATATATATATATATATATATATATATATATATATATATATATATATATATATATATATATAATCCCTAACTCATAGCTCCCGAGACATAAAATCCATAATTCATAGCCCCTGAGATATAGTCATGGATATATCCTTGTCACCTTACTGAGAGCGAGGGGCATTAGGAAGGATAATATAGAGATACCCCAATTGGGAATAAATAGTATTGTACAATTGTTCCTTTTGGATGACTTCATCCTCATTTCTAGGCATCCAACCTAAGAATCTTATGACCAAGCCCTTGTGACCTAAACAAAGATTCTTAGGCTCCAAAGCCACATGTCAAGCATTAAATAATCCTGACGACATCCATGATATCCCATGATATTTTTCCATGCCCTTGTGACCTAAGAAGGAAAGATTCATTTCTCCACCATCCCATCCTTGGAGCCACTGCCACACCAGAGTTGTGAGAGGAATGACACTACCACACTAGAGTTGTGAGAGGAACCATGACATCTGTCAGATATAAGCATGAGAGGTATCAACCATAGATCTCGTAGACCCGTGAACTCAATAATTAACGTGTTAATATGTCCCTTAATCATGATATTACCCTAATTAACCATATCGTAATCCTTATATGTTAGTCTTCGGGGGATTTTCGTAGTTACATTTCATCAAGAAAGTATCAACATTCAATACCTAGTGGTGATGTGTTATGATATGAATGTACCAAATGTTGTGACGTGGAAGGGCCACATGTCACACTTCGAAGGTGTCACATGTCACATCAATTTGGCATATTTGGATGAAGGTCTAGGTGAAAAATGAGTGCCACATGTCGAGTGGTATGAGTTCCACGTTTCATGCTAGGTGGCATGACCAGATAGGGCCACATTCCCTAGGAATATTCTAGCTGTATCTTGGATCTAGGACCTCCAGGAGGTTTTTGGGAAATAGGTCTTACAAAAAGGGTCGATGATTGAGGCCTGATAGATCCGAGATGACGTCGGATGATGTCATTCTATGAATATGAGGTGGATAAGTGTCAACACCCTGTTGGGAAAACCTTAGGCATTGCGATGACATGTACATCCATACATGCATTAACCCCCTAAGAAACTATAATCCCAAACACACTAGTCCCCTATAAATGCATTAACCCCTTAAGACATTATTATCTCAAACAAATTAACCCTCTCATACATTGAACCCTTAATACATTATTACTTTGAACACACTACATTATTACTTTTAACCCTTAATACATTATTATTGAACCCTTATCTCAAACAAATTAGGCACCTATGTTTCCAAGGTACCTATCCATTGAATTGATTATGATGGCTTGCACCAAAACATTCCTTTGAAAGTATTATATTTCCTGCAAGAGGAGGATCTTTGTCATTATGCAACTAGGTATCATATATTTTGTACCTTGGTATGTGAAATAGATATTGGAATCTCTATTCATACTCTTCAATAGGTTCTCCCATAATTTAATTCATTTCATTTAGCTCAATGAAACTTTGTTGTTATATATTTGGATTTTGGAATTCAACTGGGCCATGTATATCCACAATCCTTGTAACTCCAAAAATAGGCCATGTATATCCACAATTAGGGCCCATGAATCATGTATTAGGGACTAAATCCTTAGATCTTCCTCATCAATTCATGGCTTTGGCCCCAAGGATCATTCTTGTTGCGCTCAATATTTGAAGTTGGGCCTATAATCATCCTTGTAATTGAAATTCATGTGTCTCATCGTGACCAAATATCCTTAACAATGTTACATGTACCTAGGGAAAGCATGACAAAAATGACACATTGATCGGAGCCTTTGGCATGACTGGTCAATGTTCTATGATGTAAGTGGCCTATTTATAATTATGGAAAGTGGTTAACCCTAAAAATGAGGAAAATAGGTTAAGTGACCTAGAAATGGGTTAAGTGACCTAGAAATGGGTTAAGTACTGACCTAGAAGTGGGTTACCTGACCTAGAAGATGCTTCTAAGGAAGATACTTGGAGATGACTAATGACCTTGTGATCTAATGATCGTTGGGTGACAACTATCATGAAGGGTGATGACTAAGACTAGGGGAAAATTTTGATTCAAGGCTGGGAATGACCAGGCCCACATCAAGTGAAGGAATATTATTAAGAAGGTACATGTGTTGTCCCATTCCATGTCAACAAAAACACATCCATTCACTAGGAACACTAAAACCCGACAAATCGACAACTCCACTAAATTAGGGTTTATGGTTTACATGATGAATTGAAGATGGAATAAAGTGGGTGTGTGAGTCAAATTTGAGTCTAGAAACCCTCCCATATCGTTAAGGCATGTGAATAGTCTATCCATGTCAAATTTCAATGCATTCAGAAACAGTTTGAAAAAATTTCAATGTTCGCCCCATTCATAGGTCATTGTTGCCCGTGTCTAGTCCTAGTACATAGAACTTAATAAAATTTGTATAATATATTTGGAGAATCATAATTTTGAAGGTGTTAGGCCTATTCCTACACACCAGGTCCATATCACCTCTCATTGACAATCTTTATATTGATCCCTTTTAGTTTTGGGTTGTTAGTATTTTCAATTGCACGCACCTTTCAATCTAGTCAAAGTTCAATTAATGTCTCTTGTTACTGTAGGGTTATAAAGCCTCATGATCCCAATGCCCATATGCCTCCAACCTTGTGATGTAATGATCATTGGGTATGGTGAGTCTAAGACTACCATAGTCTGTTATTTAACTAAAACATTGGTAATCATGTAAAATTTGTAAGGAAATCATGCCATGTAAAGAAGGGACACTATCCTGGCTAAGTGCACAAATAACAAATCAAACAAGGATTACTCATCATAATTCATTAACAATATGTGTATGGATCATGGGACCACTTAAAATCCTATCAAAATGTTAACTTGACTTATCTCATTATAACCAATGGCTCAAGAGGAGTATTTTCAGATATACCACTAACAAGGTATTGTTGGATCCACAAAAAAAGGTTAATCAAGAGGTATACCCATGTGATCAACATGACACAAGGAACATTTTGAGATAGATCTTCCAAAATGGTGCTAGTGCTTTTGTGGGAGTATTACTCCCAACTGATTATTACTATGGTGACATAATCTATGAATTCCTTCTAGATACAAAGATGTAGGAGTTTTATTGGATGAGTGTAGGGTTTGTAGGTTCCTAGAGACAAAGGAGTGTCATGCACTATATCTATTTGATATACATGTGGGACCCAACAATAGTACTCTTCATAATATATCAAGGCACTAACTAAGGAGGGTCAATCATGCCCTTATCTATATAACTTGACTACCTAGGTACTAGAGAGTGATCTCCTTGAGTGTTATTCCCACTCAATGAAAATTAAATGTGTTATTTAAAGACTATGTAATATGTCTCTTCTATTACATATGTATATTAGATTTATTTCTTGTTTTATATTTCCATTTATTTCAAAATTGAAAAGTTTCTTAGTGAAAGAAAACAATTCCCTTGAACACATAATATTTTACTTACCAATAGAGGCCTTCTATTTTGAAACCATTTGCTTGTGAACAAAAGAGTAAAGTAGATTGTTTTTCATTTTGAAATATGAATATTAGCAAGTAGATTTCTATTTTGAAATTAGACTTAGATAAAGAAAAAGATCTTGTTCTTTAGTATTTATATTAGTTTCTTACGTGATTATCAATTTAGATTTCGTTTCAAGTGCAATTTAGTTTCACTTGTAAGCATTTCAATTCAAGTTAGTCACACCACAAGTGCACACATAATCACCTTAAAGTTTATGCTTGGTTCATGCCGCCAATCTCATCTTAATAATTAACCCTCTAATCTAACTCATATATAATCCCACTTGAGAATCAAAAAATATTGTATAAGTTAGGTTAGGACTTTGGGGATAGGCATCCAAATAATTCCCCTTAGTCATTTCACATAGAAACATAGAGGTTGAATATTAGGTAACTTTAAAATCCTTTCTAACGAACACAGTACCAACCCATTTGGTAAAATGTGATCTCTTTCAGAGTGGATAATGCCAAGTTCTATATTGGATGTATAATTGAGGCTCCTTACTCTTTCATTACTGAAGATCCATAGACCATTAGATTTCAGCTTGAAGGCAATGAAACTTGTTATCCATGAAGAGGTAGCTTAGTGGTCATACTACTAGGTATCCTTACCCCAGTGACTCTCCCAAGATAGGGGGAAACTAAGAAACTTAGCTCCCATATCGTTAAGGCATGCGAATAGTCTATCCATGTCAAATTTCAATGCAGTCAGAAACAGTTTGAAAAAATTTCAACGCTGGCCCCATTCATAGGTCATTGTTGCCCGTGTTTAGTCGTAGTAAAATTTCCTTGTAAGATTTGTATAAGATAATGTTAAGCCCTAATATTGGCTCATTACCCCTTAATTGGGGCATATTATATTAGTAATGCTATTTTATTTATGTCGGCTTTAGGCCATTAGTTGTAATTATACCTCCTAGTCTCCTATATATACCAAGGAGACATTTTCAT
>ML795161.1:212604-224395 GCA_009831015.1 Picea engelmannii
TAATTATTATTTGTTTCCAAAAAATGCGTACCAATAAGGAAATATATTATAACCTACTAATTACCTTAATGAATGTATGCCATTCATGTGTTTTAACCCCACCAAAATCACCTTTTTTAGTTAATATATTTTGTATGTTCGACAAAAACCCCGTCAGAAACCTAAATTTTCGAATGACCTCTTTTACAATATTTCTCTGTTGCTCTGTAAATAACCAAGGAAGACTAGTATTTTGTTCACGACCATCTCCATTAGAATTAATAATAACACTTTGCAATGCGTGATTGGCTTCCTGGATGTCACAACAAATCTTTCCAATTCTCTCTTTGTCAGTCCTTCCATCTAATATTCGCCATAACAATTATGTTATGTTCTTCCCGATATGCATTGTATCAAACAAATGAACTATTTGTAGGTTCTTGTAGTATGGAAATCTACTGAATTGCATCGGGTAACTTTTCATTCATCGTGGAAGCCCATTCCTGCCTTAACGACATTCATGAAACATCAACAAATTGAAATTAACACTAATTAATGGGACAAAATGAAATTAATACTAATGAAATTAACCAAAGATTTATATAATATGTCATACATAAATAATTTGCGTATCTTGATGATTTCTAATATATTCCAAATTCCATAGGCGAGGTGTCATTCTTCGTGTTTTTTTTCCATTTTCTTCTTTACCATTTGGTGCAGGACCCCTACCCTCGGGCTGACATCTGCTTAGGATCTTCACTACAACTACGCCAAGGGTTAATTCAACCCCTTTTTTTCCAGCCACAAAGGACTTCGGGTTTCATGATTTCATAATTTCTATTGTCGAGTTTCCGGCCCTTCAGTCCACGGATGTATCGTGTTTCGCGACTTCGGGAGTTCCGGAACAAAGACCGCCGACCTCTTGTCTTCAAAAATACTAAAATGCCGAACTTCGATTCGTTCAACAAAGGCTGGCTCCCCAATGAGACTTTTCGCGATTTCGATATTTCGGACTTCGTGATTTTGCGAATCCGGATGCAAGACTTCCGACTCTTTGACCTCCGAAACCCCGAAACAGTCACCAAGTTTTGACTCCGCCTATTGACGAAGACACGCCACCTGTCCACTCAACTATCTTCTATCTCCAACGTGGACTCTTGCCACCTGTCACCTTTCCTATCTTTCGGGGCTTGAACAACCCTTTGATAGCCCACGTTATTTCAGGTCTCCAGGTACTGAGAGTTCAAAACTCTCGATCCCAAAACACATATCACCACAATCCCCAAATTTTCGAACCCCGAAACACTAAATTGTCGAAATGCACCTTCACAAATATTTCACGTTTCGCAACTTCGGGGGTTCTGATGTGAAGTGTCTCGAATCCTTGTCAACAGGAATGTTGAAACCTCGATCCCTGAAATGCCGAAATGCCACTTCAAGGATATTCCAGGTTTCGCAACTCCAAGATTTTCAATACAAAGGCCCCTAGCTCTTTGTCATCAGGATTTTCGATATTCTGAATCCCGAATTAATGAAATCCCAAAATTCCACACTTAACAATCCTTTTCACCGATTCAGGAGTTAGAGTGACCAAAGGATTTGGCTTTCACTCCAGACTTACAAACCCCGATTTGTTGAAATGATTTGATAGGTAAGCTGAACACGATCAATGGTCCACGTTGATCCCTGAAACCAACATAATGAGTTCATCCAACCCTTATCCACTCTACAACTATTCTGGATCATATGGTCCCCGTGACTTCGGGAGTTCTCCTCGGAGAATTATGACTGCTCGTTTCCTCCTTGACAACTTCTGCGAAATGAACCAGTGTTCTCCCACTATAACTTAGCTTCTGCGTGGCGTCTTCAATCCCCATATTCCTTTGAGTACTTTCAAAGGTGTTGACCCTCCTAAGCTTTCACTTGCGAATTCAAGCCTTTCGAGAAAGGGACTCTACTCGCACTCCTTGCAGATTATTTGATTTCTCGACTCTGTGCACTTTCTGCAACATCAGTCCTTCACCTTTCAACCTTAGTTGATAACTTCTAAGGTATCTGCTAGCCTGCGCATGCCTTGCACGACTCCTTTGATACTCATGTACTTCTGTTGGAATGAGAACAATGGTATCCCTCCTGAGCTTCAGAGATAAACTCTAAACCTTTGTCAACACACTCCTTGCACACATTTCACTGCACTCCTTGCAGGAAATTCTTTCTCAGGAAGAGAAACAATTGAAACTCATTCTCTTTCTTCTCTCAGACTTCAAACATTCAATATGAAATCATACATTCAA
The DNA here is from genome assembly GCA_009831015.1 of Picea engelmannii. Taxonomy (NCBI): domain Eukaryota; kingdom Viridiplantae; phylum Streptophyta; class Pinopsida; order Pinales; family Pinaceae; genus Picea; species Picea engelmannii. Next base: position 214,881 of record ML795161.1, read on the forward strand.
CTCAGTATCAAAGTAAATGCATAACAGAGAGAATAAAACAACTATCAACATACCATTTAGTATGTATGCACATAAAACATCATAACACCATGAGTCTGATTCAAAGATTCATGTATTACTTCAAAGCTTCTGTACATGGGTTCTTCTCTACAAATTTCTGCTATATCTCTCCTCTCCTGTGCTCTATGCTAATGATACAATGATCCAATGATGCCATAATGAGGGTGTCTATATCCGTTTTCCCTCCTACTCTCTAAACTATCTAATCTATTGATTCAAACCTACCTACTTTCATTAACTATGCATACATGCCTTAATATACTACAGATGAGAGCGAATCGCTCATGATCTGTTTACAATATGCAAGTACGCTTCCCTTTAACCATTACATTAATGTTTCAAAAACATTCCAAAACATGAAAAATGTGTGTTGCACTTTCTAGCTGTCGTTTGCCTCCACGCTCGCTTGACTGCTTACGATGCTCCTGCATCATACTCCCTCACTTGAAAATTTTCATGAACTCCTATTCATGAGCTCTTGCATGGTCTATCCATGCTTTTGAATTTCTACTTCATTCTCCCAACTGGCATCTTCAACTGGATGTCCCTTCCACTCGACCAAGTATTCAAAATACTCCTTCCTCCTGGTCTTTTTGCTGACTTTCTTGTCAATTATGCTTTCTATCTGCGGCTTTTTAGCTACAAGCATTTGTTTAGTCCACCGAACCTCTATCTGTTCATCGTCTATTCCTGTTTCTTCAGCTCTATAAGGGTACAAATCTGCAACGTTGAATATCGGTGAAATTTCGATCCCATCGGGTAATTCAATCTCATATGTGTTTGCCCCAATTTTCTTTACGACCTTGCATGGTCCAATCCTTTTCATCTTCAATTTGTTATATTTTCCCCTTAGGAACCTCTCCTTCCTTAGATATGCAAGAATCATATCATCAACTTCAAATTGAAGTTCTCTCCTGTGTTGATCTGCTCTGCGCTTATATTCTTGGCTTGAACTCTGCAATCACTCCTTGATTCAGCTATGAAGCTCCTTCATTACTTCTGCAAAATCTTCTGCTCTAGCACTTCTGAATTCAAATTGTTCCGAATCTTTCAATTCATAAACTCCTCTTGGCTGCATTCCATATATAATCTGAAATGGACTCTGCCTTGTGCTTTTGTTGAACAAGTCATTGTAAGCAAATTCCGCCTGTGGCAGAATGTGATTCCACTGACTGTGGTGTTCAGTCACTAGGCTCCTCAACAAATCTCCCAAGCTCTGGTTGACAACTTCTATTTTCCCATCCATCTGAGGATGATACGCTGATATAAAAGAAAAAATTGTCCCCAGCTTCTTCCATAAAGTCCTCCAGAAATGTCCCACGAACTTGGTATCCTGATCTGAAACTATACTTCTTGGCAAACTGTGAAGTCTGACGACTTCTTTGAAAAACAGGTTTGCAATATGAGTTGCGTCGCTGGTTTTTTGGCATGGTAAGAAATGTTCCATATTTGAAAATCTGTCTACCACCACAAAGATTGAATCAAATCATCTTTGTGTCCTTGGCAGTCCCAATATGAAATCCATGCTCACTGCATCCCACGGCCTCTCAGGTATGGGTAATGGATGGTATAACCCTGTGTTCTGCCTTTTCCCTTTTGTGTGCTGACAAATTCAACATCTTTCCACAAATATCTTGACATCTGTCCTCGTCCCTGGCCAAAAATATGCACCATTCAACTTTGAGAACGTTTTTTCATGACCGAAATGTTTGGCCAATCCTCCACTATGTTTTTCTTTCAACAGATTCTCCCTCATGGAGCATTTTGGAATACATAACTGGTTGCCCCTGAATAATAATTCATATTGGATCATATATTCGGTCCACTGGCTTCTTTCCCTAAGAATTGGATTCTCAGATGCCTCATACACCTCTTTAAAATCTAGGTCATCCCTGTACATTTCTTTGAGGTTATCAAAACCCAAAGTTTTGACTCTAAATTCCTGCATAAGCAAACATTTCTTGCTCAAAGCATCATCAACTTTGTTAGCAGTTCCAGAAATATGCTTAGTTACAAAAGTAAAATTCTGCATGTATTCAACCCATTTAGCATGTTTTTGGTTCAACTTGTCCTATTGAATCACGAATTGTAAAGCATGATTATCACTGTACAAAACAAACTCTTTAGGAACCAAATAATGTCTCCATTTCTTCAACGCTTGTACGACAACATATCATTCTTTGTCATATGTTGAGTATTTTACCTTTTCTTCATTCAGTTTCTCACTGAAGTATGTGATTGGTCTGTCATCTTGGCTCAAGACCGCTCCAATTGCAAACCCACTCGCGTCACACTTGACCTGAAATGTCTTGCTGAAATCTAGCAAAACCAAAATTGGTTGCTCAGTGATCTTCCTCTTCAGCAGATTGAAACTCTTCTCTGCTTCCTCTATCCAGTGAAAATATTTGTGTCTTTTCTTCACTGTATCCATCATCGGTGCACTATTCCCACTGAAATTTCGGATGAATTTCCTATAGAAACTAGCCAAACCATGGAAGCTTCGAACTTCAAACACATTTTTCGGCGATGGCCAATTCTTAATTGCATTCACCTTTTCCGGATCCATCTTCTGCTCATTTGCAGAGATAACGAAACCCAAATAAATGAGCCTTGCCCTCATAAATGTCGATTTCTTCATATTTATCAGCAATTTCTCTGTTGCAATCTCCTCATCACTATAGCTAAATTCTTTAAGTGCTATGCTTCTATCTTGCTGAAAATTAATATATCGTCAAGGTATACAATGACGAAATTCCCTATGAACTCTTTCAGGACTTCATTCACCAATCTCATGAAAGTACTGGGTGCATTTGTTAAGTCAAACGACATGACAAGCCATTCGTATAGCCCTTCATTTGTCTTGAATGTTGTCTTCCATTCATCACCTTCTCTCATGTGAATTTGATGATATTCACTTTTCAAATCAATCTTTGAAAAAAATCTTGCTCCACTCAAGCAATCCATCAAATCATCCATCCTTGGTAATGGAAATCTGTATTTGATGGTGATCTTATTGATTTCCCTTGAGTCTGTACACATTCTCCAGCCTCCGTCTTTGTTTGGGCTGAGTATTGTCGGAACAACACATGGACTCAAGCTTTCTCGAATCAATCCTTTGTCCATTAAATCCTGGACTTGTCTCTTGACTTCTTCATTCTCCTATGACATTAACCTGTACACGGCTTTGTTTGGTAAACTAGCTCCAAGTATAAGATCAATGTGATGACTTATACTCCTGATCGGTGGCAACGAACAAGGTAGTTCATCCACAACTGTATCAACAAACTCTTCCAGTAACTTCTGGATTTCCTCCGCTAAATCATCTACTCTTGTACTGGTTAAAACAATTCTAGGATTCCTAACCACAATAAATTGTGTGTCTTCCTTCTTCTTAACCTCCATAAGAAGTTCCTTCCCACTCATGAGAAGTACAGTGTTTCTCACCTCTAGTTTCACTTCGTTATCTTTGATCAACAACAACATGTGTGTTATCCCATTTTTCTCTAATGTGTATGTGTTCTTTCTCCCATCATGAATCACATTCCTGTCATATTTCCATGGTCTACCCAGCAATAGATGACAAACATCCATGGGAATGACATCACATAATATTTCATCCTTATATCCTCCTATTTTAAATTCAACTAAACATTGTTTAGTGACATTTACCTGATGTCCTTTTTGTAGCCATGAAACTCTGTATGGGCTTGGATGTACAACAGTCTCCAGCTCCATTTTTTCTACCATCTCTGTAGAAACAAGATTTTCTGTGCTACCACTGTCCACTATGACTTTGCATACCCTATCCTTGGTCTTGCAAGTAGTCCGAAACAAACTGTTTCTTTGGGTTGGGTTCTCTGTCTCCTTCTCTGGCTTCAAGAGAACTTTCTTCATCATCAAAGATCTTCCACCCTCAGCATCCTCTGCCTCAACATTCCATCCTTGAGCTTCAACAATGTGAGTTTCACCACCTTATTTCTTCTTATCTGGACACTCATAAGATTTATGTCTGATTTTCCCACAGGTAAAACATTTCACTTCACCTCCTCGACCTCTTCCTCTTCCTCTGACTCGAGGAAAAGTATTTCTATCAACATACTGTCCTCTCTGTGAGCTTCCTCCTCTCTCAGTTTGAGGTTGAGGTTTCTTCCCTTCTTCTTTATATTTTTGAGTCCTGTCTTGGGAAACTGCTTTGACTCTAGCTTGACTCCTGCCTTGGCCTCTTTGACATTGCTTTTGGCTCAGCTTCTCTTCAGCTTTCAGAGCCATCTGATAAGCATCCTCCACATTCCTAATGATCATCATGCTCATCTCATCTTGAATGTCATATCGTAGACCATTCATGTACCTGGAAACCTTTTCATCATCGCTCTCCCGATGACCTGCCCTGATGTTGATCTTGTAGAATTCTTTAGTGTACTCTTTCACTATCATCAACTTCTGTCTCAAGTTCTGCATCCTCCGAAACAGAGTGATTTGATAATCCTTGGGTATGAATTTTGCTTTCATCTTCGCAACCATTCTTTCCCAGCTTTTGATCTTCTGCTTGCCTTTACAGTGTCTGTCAGCCTACAGTTCATCCCACCATAATGTTGCATGCCCTTTAAGCCTAATGACAACATGTTTGACCTTCTTGTCTTCCTCGACATCCTCATAGTAAAAGTAATTATCTAGAGCTCTAATGCAGTCTAGAAGCTCTTCAACATCCAGGTTTCTTTCATACACTGGAATGTCCATTTTTTCTCTGGCACCTATCCTTGCAACAACCCTGAATGGGAATTATTTCGTAGTGTCTTCGACTGCAACTTCTTTGTTTTCGGCTTCATTTTCACTTTCAGATTCACTGATATCCCCAGCGTCAACTGTGCGCCTCTGTGTTGTCTCCATGGCATCAAGCCTGACACGTAATTTTCACATCTCTCTGTCCCTTGCCGGATCAGGTATTTGCCTGTCTCTTCTTCTCGTCATTTCTCTTTCCTCTACTAGATCAGGTATTTTCCTGTCTCTTCTTCTCGGCGACATGGCCGTAAAATTCCTCTTTTCTCTACTACAGAAAGCAAATAAATTGTTCTGCGCTCTGATACCAAGCTGGTGTAGGACCCCTGCCCTCGGGCCGAGATCCGCTTAGGATCTTCACTACAACCATGCCGAGGGTTAATTCAACCCCTTTTGTTCCAGCCACGAAGGACTTCGGGTTTCGCGATTTCGCGATTTCTGTTGTCGAGTTTCCGGCCCTTCAGTCCACCGAAAACCGAAATGCCAAACCACCGAAATCCTCGTTGCATCATCCTCCATGGCTGTATCGCGTTTCACGACTTTGAGAGTTCCATAACAAAGAACCCCGACCTCTTGTCTTCAAAAATACCAAAATGTCGAACTTCGATTTGTTCAGCAAAGGCTGGCTCCCCAACGAGACTTTTTGTGATTTCAATATTTCGGACTTCGCGATTTCGCGAATCCAGATGCAAGACTTTCGGCTCTTCGACCTCTGAAACCCCGAAACAGTCACCAAGGTTTGACTCTGCCTATTGACGAAGACATGCCACCTGTCCACTTCACTATCTTCTATCTCCGACGTGGACTCTTGCCACCTGTCACCTTTCCCAGCTTTCAGGACTTGAACAACCCTTCGAAAACCCATGTTATTTCGGGCCTCTGGGTACTAGGAGTTCAAAACTCTCGATCCCAAAACACATATCACCACAATCCCTGAATTTTCGAACCCCGAAACACCGAACTGTTGAAATGCACCTTCACAAATATTTCACGTTTCGCAACTTTGAGGGTTCTGATGTGAAGTGTCTCAAATCCTTGTCAACGGGAATGTCGAAACCCTGATCCCTGAAATGCCAAAATGCCACTTCAAGGATATTCTAGGTTTTGCAACTCCAGGATTTTTAATACAAAGGCCCCTAGCTCCTTGTCGTCAGGATTTCCGGTATTCCAAATCCTGAATTACCGAAATAATGAAATTCCACACTTAACAATCCTTTTCGTCGATTCGAGAGTTAGAGTGACCAAAGGATTTGGCTTGCACTCCAGACTTACAAACCCCGATTTTTCGAAATGATCTGACGTCTTAGCTGACCACGATCAACAGTCCATGTTGATCCATGAAACCAACATAATGAGTTCATCCAATCCTTATCCACTCTGCAACTATTCTGGATCCTACGGTCCTCGTGACTTTAGGAGTTCTCCTCTGAGAATTCTGACCGCTCATTTCCTCCTTGACAACTTCTGCGAAATGAACCAGTGTTCTCCCACTGGAACTTAGCTTCTACGTGGTGTCTTCAATCCCCGTCTTCCTTTGAGTACTTTCAAAGGTGCTGACCCTCCTGAGCTTTCACTTGCAAATTCAAGCCTTTCGAGAAAGGGCCTCTGCTCGCACTCCTTGCGACAATCCTTCAAATACTTCTGCGTATTTGATTTCTCGACTCTGTGCACTTTCTGCAACAACAATCCTTCACTTTTCAACCTTAGTTGATAACTTCTAAGGTATCTTCTAGCCTGCGCATGCCTTGCACGGCTCCTGTGATACTCCTGTACTTCTGTTGGAATGAGAACAATGGTATCTCTCCCGAGCTTCAGAGATAAAATCTGAACCTTTGTCAACGCACTCCTTGCGGATGTTTCACTGCACTCCTTGCAGGAAATTCTTTCTCAAGAAGAGAAACAATTGAAACTCATTCTCTTTCTTCTCTCAGACTTCAAACATTCAATATGAAATCATACATTCAACTCAGCATCAAAGTAAATGCATAACAGAGAGAATAAAACAACTATCAACATACCATTCAGTATGTATGCACAGAAAACATCATAACACCATGAGTCTGATTCAAAGCTTCATGTATTAATTAAAATCTTATGTACATGGGTTCTTCTCTACAAATTTCTGCTATATCTCTCCTCTCATGTGCTCTATGCTAATGATACAATGATCCAATGATACCAGAATGAGGGTGTCTATATCCATTTTTCCCCCTACTCTCTAAACTGTCTAATCTATTAATTCAAACCTACCTACTTTCATTAACTATGAATAAATGCCTTAATATACTACAGATGAGAGTGAATCACTCATGATTTGTTTACAATATGCAAGTACGCCTCCCTTTAACCATTACATTAATGTTTCAAAAAAATTCCAAAACGTGAAAAATGTGTGTTGCGCTTTCCAGCCGTCTTTCGCCTCCATTCTCGCTTGACTGCTTATGATGCTCCTACATCACCATTGAATTTTTCTTTGTCTGTAGTTCGATAACTATGGTTCTTAGGCAGAAAGTGCCTATACTCGTCAAACACTTCCTTTTCTAAACTCCTTGAACGACGAGATTTTATCCTCGGACCACAAACTGGGCATGCAAATTTACCCTTTGTTTGAAGACCTACAAGATATATGAATAAATGTAGCATCAAATTAGAGTTACAATTTAAAATAATGCATGAATTTTTCAATAAATATATATAATATTAAATCACAAAATAAAGTAACAATATACCACAAAAATGTGTTAACCTGGGAGCATCATGAATTTTCCATGATAGTATTCCATGGAATTGAAACTGTTTTTTCCCTATTGGTCTAGAGATGTCATACATAGTGACGCCAAATCATAACTTCAACAACTCATCGATGAGAGGCTCAATATATACGTTCATATATTTAACTTGGTACCTACCTAATTGGTTCAACATACTGCATGATTAATTATACTTATCTAGATGTCGTGATATATAAAAGAAATAATTGCCATGCACGAAACAAAGAAATGAAATATTTTGTCATACTTTAAAGCAAATAAAAGATAATTAAATACCTGGAACAATCATTTCCAACATTTTGTGCTCTCTCCTGATCGACATCCAAGGAGGAAGGTTATTGTTTATAACAAAAACAGGCCACACTGAGTATGTATAACGAAGCTCTCCAAATGGATTGACACCATCAACTGCCAACGAAAGTCTAATTGGCCACTTTTCTTCAATGTGGTTCAATGCAGAACCATCTGTAGGCATTTGAAGAACATCATCTCGACTTCTGTTCTTTGCATGGAAATCCATAAACTGTGCTATACTTTGGCACCTGTAAACCGCTGGAAATGTGGAATTATCAGAATATAACGAAGAACTTTGCAAGGAACCTTCTTTGACGCTTTATCGGTTTGATATCTACTTATTTGACATTGTGGGCATTCATTTTATAATGCATATTGTCCATAATATATGATATGATCATTAGGACATGCATCAATAGCCTAATAGTCCATTCCAATTTCTTTCATAATCACGGATATTTCTCGATATGTGCGTGGAAAAATATTTGACGTTGATAATAGAACATCACCAAACAACCTATAAAATTCTAAACAATAAGTCAATGTAAACAATATTAATCATCAATATATCATCCAATATACTAATTTACAAATTAGAAAACAATACCAATATAGGAAAAAATTGAAACTTTTAAGTATTTGTGAACATGCAGGCATAAATAATTAACAAATTAAATACCTTAGTATCTGTGTGAGACATGTGTTTGATAAACCATTCAAAGTCTTCAGGTTCACCAACAACAATATAGCAGATAAAAGATTTGTTGTTGAGCCTTCATAAAGAGGTTGACGTGACTTTTCGAGTAGAGGATCAACATCATGACTATCATCCTGGTTGTCCTCATCCATTGGAGCAAATGTGTCTTGGATCAATCTGTGTATCTCATCTTCCTGATTTGAATCACTAACGTTATCTCCATCCATATCATCATTAATAACTTGATCAACAACTTCAATATTCTGATCTCAAAGTTCATCTCCCTGTAAAGTAGTATTTCTGCTAGTACTTGGCAAATAACTCTCTAGAGGTCGACATTTTGGGGGCATCATCTATATATTTAAAAACAACGTAGAAATGTTACTGTGTATAGAAAATATTAAAATCCCGATAAGAAATATTACTAAAATTCATGACATACTGATTATTATAGAGAATACATTAAATAATGAATCCTCTTACCAAGGGACGATATTCATAACCCCCTTCGGTGTGCCCCTTCTCCCTACAATGTCTTTGGGTTGTTGTTATTTAAAGTCTTCTATTTTGCAAGCCTCTACAATCATAGCAAGGGAAATAACATTTTCCATCGCCCCTCGCCTCTAATGCCACTCTTAACCGAGCAAGCTTCCTGTCATTTTCATTCATTGTGACAAATCCTTGTCCTGACTTCACCATACCAAACATTAAGTTGTCAATTTTTGATATTTTAGCTACTCCTTTCGATTATGATATATTTATTTACAGTGACCGGCTACATCTTTATAATAAGGTCAACATCTTTATAATAAGGTGATCATATGTGTAGAGGATCAACATCATGACAACATAGATAACATCTTTATAATAAGGTCATATGTGTACAAATGTTTTCTTTATATAATAACGACATATAT
>ML795161.1:224785-258484 GCA_009831015.1 Picea engelmannii
TATTATGGAATCCACATACCCTTTTCCATAGAATATACTAACTAGATCCAAAAACCAAAGACATGAAATATGTTACTACACATATTATAATATATTATCAAGGAAAAAACAAGCTAAATGAAATTTGGACATTTGAAAAAAAATTTACAAGTTAAATGAGTACATTAATAAAAAATAACATACTAACCTTGCAAGTTCAAAATCCAAGCTATGTAGATCGAGAATTGAATTTGTTCAACCAGTGGGTAACGGAAAAAATAAATAGCTCAAACAAAATCCATGAACAGTGCCGCAACTATAGCAATTGTGTCGCAAAGTCTCTTAAAGTAACGTATATATAGATAAAATAGTCAACTAGCCGTTAACATCGACCAATGAGATAGGATAAAGTTTAGTCGCTATTGCCATGAAAGTTCGTCGCTATAGTGACGAAGATCCCGACTAAGTTAAAATAAGATTCTCGTGGATATTGCGACGAAATTTCGTGGCAATATCAACGAAAATCCCGCCCTATTTAAAAAAATGATGAAACTAGTGGAAGCATGGAAACATTTCGTGGAATAATCTGCCCATATGTAGTAGTGTAGACTTCCACAACCAGGCAACCACAATCTTGGTCAGACCCCTCCAATGTAGCCCAAGAAGCTGGTCTCCACCCCCTACAGGCTTTATAAAGATCAACTTCGATGGGGCCTCCAAAGGTAACCCAGGCCCAACAGGGTATGAGGTTGTTCTCAGGAAATCAGAGGGTGACATCCTTTACTTGATAACAGGCTATATGGGGGAAAACACAAACAATTCAGTGAAACTTTCCAACCTTATTAAAGGCCTCAAGATAGCACTGGACAACCACTATCAGCGGATCATTATAGAGGGATATTCTCATATCATCATTCACCTCATCACTCAAATTATCCATGGCAAACACCCTACTACTATCTCACCCAGTTGGCGCCTATCCGGGCTATTGGAGGAATTTGGAGCCTTCCTCCGCCCCAACCTCATGACCATCCCCTCACATGTTAAAAGGGAGGCCAACAAGATTGCAGACTGCCTTACAAATGAGGGAGTCAACACTGTAACAGAGAAAATCCATCGGAAGGCACAAATCTCTGACTTCAACGATCTTTCGAAAAGGTGACAAGAACTTGCCCACAAAGACCTTCTTCCCCCGGATGGGGTGCCACACAGACCTCCTGAGCCACATGACGCAGAGCCAAACCAAGCCTTAAATGAGGCCGACTGCCTACCATCCACTCAACATTAAGGATGGGAGCGGCCTCCAGCTATCACCCTCCTGCAACATGACTTTCCCCTCATGCGAGTAGTATAGCCATGATGATCATTCACACAATGGATTTAATGACGTCGATCGTCCCATCGGCTCTCCTTCTTTTAGCACATTTAGACTATGCCTTTCTCCATTTCATTTCATCTCCACACCAGGAATGTAGCATGGAACCTCACAACATCCATTTTCTTGCTCTCTACAGAATTCCTAACAACCTCTCCAACTCAATGCCAAGAGAATGGGGAAAGCCTCACCGAGGCTCTGCCTGGCATTCATATGCCGCTTGGTGAAATCATTTGCAAGAATTGGAGAGGGCACTCACCATTGCCAGAATCCATCTTCAACACAACAGAATTGATAGTCATGCCCCTCTGATTGCAAAGGCATCATGGAGCCTCCAGCTGCATCAATCATCATGGATCCTTCGGTTGCAACAACTATCGAAGAGCCTCCGGCTGCAGCAATTATAGTGGAGCCTTTGGCTACAGTAGACATCAAGGAGTCGAACATGGCATATGTCATTGAGGAAATACCGGAGGAGCCCCTCCAGGAGACTTCGGAGCTGTTCACAGTCTGGTAAAACTGGGATCCACCAAGCGATTTCAGAATGAGTTCACCCTTGCATTTCCTTGAGAACTATCATGGCAGGGAAACTGCAGTGCCACTAAGTGAGAGCTTCACCTTCTATGTGGAAGAGGAGACTCCAATGGACATGACACCTCAGGAACCAAGCCTAGAGCGAATTGGGATAGCACCCTCAAGCGAGCCAGTGGATGTAGAGACAAACAAGCACAGTTGACAGGCCCCAGAGGCTGGTCCAATCCTTGCACCACATCCTCTCTCCTGCATGCAAAACCCTTGGCATGACCTGCCACCTCTACTCCATCCAGACCTGCTCAATTTGGTCTTCAATTTGAGGAGCCATATGGTAGATCACCCCTATCGTGGCACCCTCATGGCCCAATGTGTGGACATGCTCTTCAGTGCTTATTCTAATACACCACTGGGAAAAAGATGCCCAAACTTCCTACAACACTTTGTCATTTCATGCACCTTGGAGGCCACCTCAGATGCATCCGGGTAACATCTATGGTTCTGTCCAAATCTTATAGTCTTTTTTTCATAGTTTTCTATGTCATTATAGCTATTTTTTGTAAAACACTAAGTACAGTTAGGACCATGACTTATCATCGATCTTGGTTTCCTTCGAGCAAGATTGATGGAAATCTAGTTCTACATGAACAAGGGTTAACTCTGTTTCGGTTTCTGATTAATCGGCGGAACAATGGGTTACCCAAAAACAATGTTATTTTTTGCTACTTAATATAGAAGGAATCTCCATCTTTTTACTCAAAAAAAAAAAAACTAGTGAACAAAACAACAATGAAACTTTTAAATTTTCGGAGTTTAAAATGTTGTTTTAGGACAACAAACACGACACTTTTAAATTTGTCAAATTTCACAATGAAGAATCTTACAAAAAACAACCCTTTACCAACTTTAGATATGAGAAATTATTAAAAAGGGAATACTTTCACTAGATCTAGTCTTTTGATAAAAAATTGGCTTTTCCTAGATCTAGAAGCCTTGCATGCAAATCAAATAAGTTTAACTTTTAGATTTTATATCAAATCTAGTCACATGCAAGTATGTCAAAAAAAATAAAGGGTAAATAGATATAATTTATGAATGGAAGACACTTCACTTGAGCTTGGAATTCCTCTTGGGCAATGGTGTTTCTTTGGTGAGGTAATTAAAAAAATTGTCCTTTAGATTTCTTGAAGAAAGGGTAGATGCAATGAGCTCCACCAATCCTCCAAGTCGTTGAGATCCTGAAAAGCTTCACAACACTTATACAAACTATCAAATAATTGGTGCTACCTACAAAGGATTCATGGCAAGATTAGTTATAGAAAACACACCATGCACATATAATCTCCAAATATAAGAAAGCAAATAGAATAAGAAAGCAAGCAATCCTAATGATTCTATCCAAAGAAGCAACAATGCTTTTCCAATGCCAAATATTCAACAATGTAAAGAAGGAACTATATGAAACTACATCACCTCAAGCACATAGCAATTTGACAATCCACAAAAGAGCCACCATACCAATGAGTAGACCTCCAAAGCCTTTCGATTTTATTCGAAGTACAAAGATAGATCACTGTTACAATAGAAGGTATGCACTCCCAAGCTTCCACTAGATTTTAGAAAGGAATGATGTTGATTTATATAGCCAAATGGGTGACAATCCCAATGGAGGAGGGTGCACCACTTGGATGAAAAAAGCAGCCAAGTGTATGGGAGGAGGCTGCCACCTCTCCCAACACTCTATCTACTTGCCACCTTGCAGATTTGAGGGGATATGGGTGTGCCACCTCTTAAGAGGTTGGATGCCCCTCATGGGAATGTGCCACCTCTCAAGAGGTGCGCACCCCCTTTATTGGCACATGCTTAAATTATAACAATACATGTCCCACTTTATTCCTTTAACCAATACAAATCATCCATTTGCCGCCACATAGCCTTTTGAGGCTTTATTTGTCTCCAACATGTCCCCACATGTTTCCTTGATTTTTGCCTTTTCTGATTTTTTATTTATTTATTTTGACTTTTTTGGGTTTTTTGAAGATCCTTTTCCAAGTTTTATCAACTTGGCTCTTTTCTTGGGATCAGACCACCCAAGAAACATGTTCATTTTATTCAGCCAAACATTAAAGTCTGGAAAGCCTTGTAAAGTTTTGATGAATATCTGCATTGGATTGTCATGGTGGAAGCCCAACCACTGCTCATAATGATCTGACATTGATAAAATGGAGTTGTCTTCCACTTTCCCATTATCTATTATTAATTCTTCTGACAGATGAGAGATTGGAACTGGGACTGTCAAGACCTCTTCTTCACTTATCGTTTTAGGTTGATCATAACTGTCGAAGATCTTCTCTGAGGAGATGGGTTCCTCGGGAGGAGGGTGGGGATTTAAATTATTTGGATATTCAATCATTTCAAACTCAAAATCCTTTGTTTCCTCGTGACTAGTTAATGACTCGTCTATAGGCTCTTCCAGAATTTCCAGGTAAAATTCCCTTTCTTGTTCACTATGAAGCTCTGGCTCTATAGGGTCTGAATACTTGATACAAGATTCTGCCTCTGCAAGGCGAGTATTCATGGCCTTTAACTGTTTCACATAGATAAATTCCATGGCTTGAATGACTTCTTTAAACTTTTGATTGGAATCTGGTGAAACATCATTCTTAACATTTGAATTGATTGTTTTCATATTTGAAGGTTTCTTCTCCTTCCATTTTTCCATAAAAGCATCAATCAAGTCATTGTAAGTTTTAACATGTTTATCCTTAAGTTTTGTAAACCAATCAAGATCATCATCATCAAAAGATAAGATAAACAATTTCATTCCCACATCTTCATATAAGGCATTGCAACACCATTTATTAAACCAAAGGGAAACCTTCTTAACATGACATCTAGCATCAATAATATTATTAATTTGAAAACAAGGCAAATTTTTAATTGCTTTTTCTGGAATCACATGTGGATAACCACTTATTGCAGAAAATTCAATAGGTTTATAAAGATCATCCATTTATAAACTAGACTTATTAATCAGAAAGAAAAGAGAAAAGATTCTATCAAAAATGGTCTGGGACCCAAAAAATAATAAGGATCCTGTTGAGAAGAAAGCTTGGCTATCCTCCTCCAAAAACACCTTCGGGTTCAAGGATGAAGCTAAGAAAACTGCGAGTTCCTCCTTGCAGAATACTTTGTCAAATTATTTTTTGAAGTGGATTCGCTAGATGATCAAGTTTATTCTAAGAAAACAAGAAGCATCAAACAAAGCAAAAATCAAAAAGGAAAACAAAAGTCGTATTCCAGGAATAGAAAGATTTATCCTTGGAAACGATGCCAAAATGTTACCATCCTTATACACACCTGGGAGACGTGGAATAAATCTTCAATCCAGTCGGTGTCTCCTTGAGGGAAAGTGAGAGTTAAGGTGTTGTCACCTAATCCTCAACTCCTTCGTCTAGGCTAACTCGTAGCGAAGTTAAGTGGGGTAGTCCCTAACAAATATACTAAGGCTTGAACTAAACTAAGTACAAGAAATAAATCTAGGAGTTTATTCTTTCAACAATCAACCATAAGTTGATAATACACAAACCAATTATTCACCACGATATAAATATTAAGCATGTACTTGCATAAATAATAGTTAGACATGGTTGTTAGATGCAAGTAAAATCAAATTGCTTCAAGTAAATAACTGAAAAGTAAATGAAGCATATGGCTTTACAGAGTGTGTAATATGAGACTAGTTCCTTAAAGGTAATCGTGGGAAATGTAATTCGTGTTTTTTATTAGGGTAAATTGATGTTGAGTTAATGAGAGTGTTTGGCCTCCTTGGAGGTTATCTCTTTGTTTGGAAACTTGCGGAGAGTTTACCGAAACCCAATGGTCTCACCAGTAAACTCACTCAAAGTGTTGAATGTCCAAAACGGGTGGGAAGCCAGGTCCCAAGAGGGCCTGCCTTACTTCGCAGGTCACTTTAAGGTGTTTTCCCATGCATTAAGCTAACTACTTTATATATTTACCTAATTAATCTATCACCATTGACCAAATCAACGTGTATGAACTTACTCCCAGCAGATCGAGACTAGCTCGCAACTGGAAGGGTCAGGAACCGCATTGAGAGTTGAGGGGAAATGTTTATTTTAAACAAGAAATAAAATTACAGAAATTGAAATGTTGTCTAATTACTAATCTGCACCGAACAGGCCTCTTGTGAGGAGCTGAGGGGATGGTTTATTTTCCAACTTTGAAATTGCAACACTGAAAAGCAAACTAAACTAACAATTAAAAATTTCTTTGCCGAAATAAAACTAATCTATGTGTTATGGTTAGGTTGATTGATTGATTCCTTTAACTTATGTTGAAACAAGGAAATGCAAGAAACCAAAAGTAAGCACACTACCACACCACCAATCCCCCTAAAGGGGAAGACGAAACTGGGCACTATGAGGCCCGCTTTTATTGCTTTCTATTACAATGATCTCTTCTTTGTAAGAGATTTGATATTCCTTATAGAATGGATCAAGGAAAGAAACTAAAGCCTAAAACAAACACTCTATGTTTTATTAGGTGACTTGTTATCTTGAGAAAAAAAAAAGATCATCAAGTGATACAAGGTTTCTTTGAAGAGAAGAGGTTGAAAGTTGGATCTTGAGGCTTGAAAGAGCTTTGAATTGGTCTGAATCAGCTAGCCTTTATTTTGTAGCATCCTATTTAAAATCAACAAACAAAGAGGATTATAAACTAACACAAATCAATCTAAATAAATGCAAAAGGAAATACTTCCAATCTTTAAAAGTATTGCAAATTTTATTAAGTAAAAGAAGGTGTTTTTTAGGGATTTTATGGTTTTTTGAAGAGGCTGAAGGGCTCCTGATTGCTTGAATGCTCCAAATTTGTCCAAATTGGACAATGTTTCTCCTTAGCTATCCAACAACCTGCAAAAACAAGAAGAAGAATACCCCACAAGATGCCCAAATGTGACTTTGGAACAACTTGAGGGGTAGATCAAAACTGCTTGAAAAATTCAAACAAATAACTTAAACTAACTAGTGAACAAAACAACAATGAAACTTTTAATTTTTCTGAGTTTAAAATGTTGTTTTAGGACAACAACGAAGACACTTTTAAATTTGTCAAATTTCACAATGAAGAATCTTACAGAAAGCAACCCTTTACCAACTTCAGATATGAGAAATTATTAAAAAGGGGATACTTTCACTAGATCTAGTCTTTTGATAAAAAATTGGCTTTTCCTAGATCTAGAAGCCTTGCATACAAATCAAATAAGTTTAACTTTTAAATTTTATATCAGATCTAGTCACATGCAAGTATGTCAAAAAAAAATAAAGGATAAATAGATATAATTTATGAATGGAAGACACTTCACTTGAGCTTGGAATTCCTCTTGGGCAATGGTGTCTCTTTGGTGAGGTAACTAAAAAAATTGTCCTTTAGATTTCTGGAAGAAAGGGTAGATGCAATGAGCTCCACCGATCCTCCAAGTTGTTGAGATCCTGAAAAGCTTCACAACACTTATACAAACTATCAAATAATTGGTGCTACCTACAAAGGAAACTTCATGGCAAGATTAGTTATAGCAACCACACCATGCACATATATTCTCCAAATATAAGCAAGAAAATAGAATAAGAAAGAAAGCAAGCTTAATGATTCTATCCAAAGAAGCAACAATGTTTTTCCAATGGCCAATATTCAACAATGTAAAGAAGGAACCATGTGAAACTACATCACCTCAAGCACATAACAATTTGACAATCCACAAAAGAGCCAACATACCAATGAGTAGACCTCCAAAGCCTTTCGATTTTATTCCAAGTACAAATATAGATCACTATTAAAATAGCAGTTATGCACTCCCAAGCTTCCACTAGATTTCAGAAAGGAATGATGTTGCTTTATATAGCCAAATGGGTGACAATCCCAATGGAGGAGGGCGCACCACTTGGATGAAAAAAGAAGCCAAGTGTATGGGAGGAGGCTTCCACCTCTCCCAACACTCTATCTACACTCCACCTTGCAGATTTGAGGGGATATGGGGGTGCCACCTGAGGTTGGCTGCCCCTCATGGGAATGCGCCACCTCTCAAGAGGTGTGCACCCCCTTTATTGGCACATGCTTAAATCATAACAATACATGCCCCACTTTATTCCTTTAACCAACAAAAATCGTCCATTTTCCGCCACATAGCCTTTTGAGGCTTTATTTGTTTCCAACATGTCACCACATGTTTCCTTAATTTTTTCCTTTTCTGATTTTTTATTTATTTATTTTGACTTTTTTGGTTTTTTTGAGTAAATTTAATTTTTAAGTGATTAAAATCACTATTTTTGCTCAACTAAGTGTGTACTTAGGTAATATGGGTCCTCTAGGTCCAAAAATGAGCACCCCCAAGGCATATTAAGTCCCCATAATACCACTTTTTTAATACATCTTTATTTTTTAATTAAAAATTTATGTTTTGCGGGAATTTTTTAATTAACTGGAAAATTAAGAAAAAACTAAGGGGGACTTAGCACATTTCCATAAGACTCTAGGAGTATGTTTAGCATGGTAATATACATTAGATGCTAGCTTAGATCCATGCTAAGGCCTAACCATGGGTATATACTCCAGCTCTGGAAGGATTGAGTGAAAAAACTCATAAATTATAAATCGCCTGAACGACAAAATATAATAAATAAGTAAAAAAAACACTCCAGAGTATAACTCATGCTTAGGAATAAGGTGGCTAAGACCTTTTACAAGTTCATCATGCAACATCTCTTATTACAATTTTTTTATGGAAATGTTAAAAAGGTTGGTCTTAATGACCGGATGAACTTCTGAACTCTGAATTTTTAACATGAAAATGTTCAATCTTTGGTGGCTCGCTGGAAGTCCATCCTTATGAAACTTGGTGGATAACAATACTCACACCATTTTCTCATGTCCTTCTTCATCTGCTCATTTCCCTTCTTGTTTTGCGGATTGGACTGGTTGTCTTGAGGGCGACCATCTCATCTTGGTCCGTTGCTATGTGGGTTGGGGCTACCTTTGACCTGCTTCGACTGTGAGGGGTTTACAAATCCAAACTCTCACCTTTTCTTCTTAAAGTTTTGCACGATCTTGACAACGTATCTATAAGCCATGCCCAATGAGGCGATGTCCAGGAAATCCATTTCTGTTTGAATTTATCTATGCAAACAACCACAATATTTGAGCACTGGATGACGCTCAGAGTCTTTGATACCTAATTTGGTGCGTAGGGTATGGAAAACATTGGTAAAATCCGGTACTGTCTGGTCCCTTTCTTGACGTAGGGTGGTCCATCTAGTGTACTGGTCCTCGTAGATTCCAACATGGTAGTACTATTCTTTAATGGCATCCCAGAAGGAATCCCATGTAGGGGCCACCACAAACATTGTAGATTCCTCCACGGCCCTTTGCTCAGAGTAAATATCCCACCAGTCTTTAACATGGGGAACGACCTTGAGGAGTGCAAAAGTGATCTTTTCCCCATTGGAAAAATTGTGGACCAAAAAATATCCTTCGAGCAGATTTAACCATTTATCTACAACATCCACATCTATCAGTCCTTCAAATAATGGAATATCAAAATTTACTTGTACCTTGAAGGGGGTTGCATGGACGCTTGATGAAGATGTTTCTCCCATGGGAAACCGTTGAAGGATCTGCGTGAAGTTTTCCATCATTTCATTCCTTTGTCGCACGAGGGCTTCCTCGAGCAAAATTTTAATAGGACCTCCTGCTCCATCATATTTATTTTCATCTCCCATGGGTTGTTGTCGATCTCAGCGCAACCGATATTTTAATGGCTTGATTGGTTCGAGTCCCAACTTCTTGTACCCAGATCTTGTCAGGGACATGCACGAAGAAAAATAAATGAAGAGAATACCGCTCTGATACCACTGATCCAGATTTAGGAGAGGAACGAACTGATTAACATAATGAATACGATAAGCACAGAGATATGAAGAACAAAAAAAATATCTAGTGAACAATATCTTATATTAAATAATGAAATAGGCTCAAACTGTAAAACTACAGAACTAAAACACTTGCTCGAATGGTGGTAGCTATTTCTGAGAAGAGATGTGGTTGCTACGCGCATCTGTCTAAGAAGAATGGATTACAACGAGGCTCTAGAGGTCTTTTTAATATTACTCATGAATGCCCAAACCCTAGACATCCAAAAACCTACCCTAGAAGGTGAAACACCAAAATTCATGTGGGCCCTATGGGTAAGTTGGTGTAATTTGGTACCTCAACTTCCAAGGGTCGTAGCCTTTGCATACGACCTTCATTTTAGGCGCGTGATAGCCCGTTGGAAAGGTATTTCAGAGAGCTACACATTCCACCATCAAACTCTATCTTCATCTATAGTTTGACTGCGGCGAGCCAAAAAAAAACAATGTTTAGGGCCCCAAACGGTCCTGGAAGTACAGAAAGATGTGCTGACATGAAAACATACAAAATAAGCCAGTTTGATTAGGAGAGAGGTCACCCGTATCCACCTAGAGGATGTGTGGGGCTTCAGACAACCCAGAAGTGTAGAACCCACAATTACAAAGCAGTACCGAAGAACATGATGAACAAAAAACGAACACGAGGAGCCAGTTGGAATAGGTGGGTGGCCACCAATATCCACATGGGATCATTTTTACTTAATACAATTAGTTCAATCTCTCATGAATAAAACATTAAAATCATTGTCTAATACTTATTTTGAGAGGATTTTATGGAAAAACGCAGCCGAGAAAATCTTATTTTGGAGGACCATATGAGCTCATCTTTAAAAGTTGTTTCTACACAAAGTATTCCTTGAAATCTAGTTTCTAACCTATTTTGAATTTTTCGATTTGGATCTCAAAATGGAAAAGATATGGCCAAAATAGTTACTAGGTCTCAAGCAAAAAATTCAAGAACATATTTAGTACAACCATGATTTGAGGGATTTGATGGAAATATTTTTACAAGATGTTTCTAGGGATATATCCCTTAGAACCTAGTTTCCATTACAATTTTAATCACCTCAATCCGACATCATATGAAGATTTTATGCTCAAATTATTAACTGCTTGTCATAAAATCTGCATTGTGACAATTTTACATCTTGATTGTCCATTGGCATATTTCACACATCAAATAATATTATTTTCAAAACTGTTTTATAAGGGAGGTATACCTTCAATTCTAGTTTAATCCACAATTTGAATCATCCCAATTGGAGGTCATATGAAAAAGTTATGCCACATTTAGTAACTGTATGTCTTAAAACCAACATGGTGAAACTCTGCCTCCTAGGTCTGTTCATGAGTGGATTTGAAATATCAAATAAAGCTATATTAAAATCCTGTTTCTACTTGAGATATATACATGAATCTACATTAATCTCCAGTGGAATCACATCAATCCATCCTTTATTGAAAAAGTTATGTTCAAATTAGTGACTGTTCATCTAAAACAATTTCACAAACAAGCCCATCAAGCAGGCTGTTCTTCAGTATGTTTGACACATCATTTAAAATCACTTTGAAAAACTATTTCTACTAGAAGTATCCCTATGAATACACTTCAATCGGATATAAAATGAATATTTTGTGAACGAAATACCGCCGGGAGGTCTAGGCTGGCCACCACTTCTCAACAGGTAAACAAATGCATTTTTATTCATCTATCTTCTTTGGATTTGTTTTACTTGTCATTTTTTAAGTCTTGGATGAAGAGAGACTTTACACCTCTCTTCCTCCATTATCTCACATTTTATTGCAGACAAGTGCTAAGATTTTGCAGGACATACACACAGATTCAGAAGATCAAATCTATGAATGAGTGAATTTCAAAGTCAAGTTTTGAAAATTGATACACAAGAATATGAAATGTAAACATTCAACTCAAGAAAAGTGGAACATTGTCTGATGTTGATTTCATCAAAGAAGCTCAAAATCCTTGGAGTTGTTACAAAAATCTTCTAGTGGATGACCAAGAGATACTTGAAGATGAATTGAGATCAAGGCAAATGACATGGATTCAATTATCAAAAGATGTCAAGTCTCATACCATGACAAGTCACATCTATTTCCAAAGAATCCCTCTCAAAAGCCCATTATGTGATGGTTCATTTTCCTCCGTTTAAGCCTAACAATCCATCCATATTGAAGTCCAAATTTCCATGTAGTCAAGCTTAAACTTTTTATCTTCTTACAACTACTAGATCATGAATTCAACCCATTTTCCCTTTGAAAGTTTCCTAGTTTCATTACTCACCTCCATCCATGCCTAACCCATGAATAAATTCATTTAGATCACTTACCATGCTGAGTTACTTCATTTTCCTCTTTATTTTTGCCAAATAAAACCTACTTGATAGTGAAAATATTTCATCTATGGTCCTATAAATCATTACTTTGTATTTGCGTTAGACAATGAGGGATTCATTAAGGCTCCCCTTCTAACAAGTCTTGACTCATCGACCTCAACACATCATCTGAGATCGAGACTAGAGACCTATTTAGTACCTTGAGACTTGCATGCCTTAATGGCAAGTTCTCTCGCTAATAAACAATGGAAATTGATCAATGTCCCATGTTTGTAAGATCTTCTAGGTGACTTGATGTGCAACTCATTTATTCGTACCTAGTAAGATGTACTTGGGCATATTGACTCTCATTAACATCAATGGTGAGTAGTCTCGTGTTAGTTAACATTATTCATTAATGGTCAGTAATCCGACAATTTCTTTCTATGTTCGACCTCGGCAAAATTTATTCACATAGATAAGAATTATGCCATGATGCGGATATGAATGAAGACTATATGGTTTCATGACACTAACAACAACTTGCAACACTATTCCAATAAATCAAAATTTAGCTCTAGAGATCAACATCAATAAGTCCTACATCAACACCAATATCAAAATCTTCTACATCAAGCATCATCATCAACATTTTTCTACATCTTCAGTTTTATATCAGTTTTTACATCATCAAGGTTTCTAGCATTTCTAAAAACTCTATCAACATCTTAAAGAAGTAATCTCAACAAATACAAAGAATTTTTCAAGCAGTTGAGAATTAAAAAAAAAACCATTTCAACAAGATCATCAAAGAATTCATCAGAGAGTGAAAATTTCCAGCATTACAAAGAGTCACCAACCTCTGCAATTATTCAAAGTCATCAACATCACAAGCTTATCATCACTTAAGATCTTCCATCCACATCAACACTTCAAGGCCATCAACATCAAGCATATCAGTGCTTGGGTCTTCAATATGCAAGGTTTAGGAAAGGTCCAAAGGTTTCGTATATTTTGTTTTGTTATTTAAGAAATAAAATAAAATTAAATAAATTCCCTTTTTTTAAATCGTTTTGGTTTTATTTCCTACATTCACTACTCTTTCTATTTCCTACCATTTCATATATCAATTTTTCTTTGTAAAAAAAAAAAAAAGCATCTCACATTACCTTTCATATCTCAATCTTACAAGAGGGATATTATTTTTATTATGCAAAGAAGCAATTGGCCATAGCAAAGGAAGAATTGAGGGTGTGAAAAGAAGATAACATGAACAATTCAAGAAACAATTTCAGGCCATGTCGATAGCCACAATTATGGGCAAAATGAGCAGAGGTTAAGGGTCTCCAAGCAAGAAGATTATTCCAACTCAAGATCTAGGACGACCATAAAAAATATATCAGTTAAGGAAGCAACCAAGGACACTTGTATAAGATAAAGAGATCCCAATTGTAGAAAAAAAGATGAACCAAAGAGCTTCCACATCAAAATTCAACCTTTTGTTAAAGACTGTTGAGCAAATATGAATATACAATGAAACACAATTTTGAATTTTTGCATAAGGGTCATGCAAAATCATGAGTTTGGGGAGGATGTTGGGTGCTCATTTTGACAATTAAAAATCACTCTCAGAACCTATCTTTTTTTCATTTTACCTCTATCCTTAGCATACTTCATATCATTTTTTCTTACATCATGGCCCAACAAGGATTTCTAAGGTATTTATTTAAATTAATTTTATTTTTTTATTTAACATTCAAATAATACTAAATTTGGATCTTTGGGTTGACTTTTACTGGAAAAGTTGATTTCTCGTAAATTCTCCAAGCTTGGTATATTTGCAGATGGAATTAGGAAAAATGGACTCTTGGAGCTTGTTTGTGGTCTTCACCCCATGGTTCATGTGCTTTTGTGCGCCCAGAAACGATCTGGAGACCATCGGTCAACATGGGTCAAAGGAGCCATGTTTTCAACAAAATCAACACAAAGTGTGGGAAATCTGATTTTCCATGATTTTCTTGAAGAAATCGCTCACCTAGATTTCAACCTAGCAAATGTAGGATGTGGTTATGCTTTTTAGGAACCATTTCATATCATTTTGTTAGAGTTTTGTGTATTTATATACTTCAGATCTAAAGCAAAGAAGGGGAAAAAAGACAGTTTCTATCTAAAACTCTATTTTTAATTTGAATACAAGTGTGTTGAGTTTCCTTGCTTAAAAACATTTTATACTGTGCATTTGACGAGTTTGGAGGGCGCCCTTACATCAGTTTATGTGGAAACTGTGAATACTTGTACAAATTCGATTTTAGCTTGCGTTTTATATGGTAAAGTGTGTGTTCCCTCTTTTTATGAATTTTTCTTTTTTGTTGAATTAAATAACTATTTCTTTGTGTTTATTTTTGGTTCATAATTTTTATCAGCCCAACAGTGTATTGCTAGCAAGAAGTTGCTAATTGTAGCAATTAAATTGCAGCCTAGTTATCAACCATTGAGGGCATAAATGATGCATTGAATCAAAAAGTTGAGAATTTTTGTCTTTGTCTTTTAATACAAATTCATTTGAAGTGTGAAAAGTTGCAAGAATAACAAAGTATTGTCAGGAGATTCAATTTCACTCTATGACTGGAATTTCTACCATTGACTTCTTGTAAACTTGAAGGATTTTAAATGATAAATGATTTTTGTAATTTATTTTATGCATAAGTTCTTAGACTAAGTTTTCTTTGAACACTTGAAAGATCATAGTAGCTTCAGAATATTGTTGTAAGGATCACAATTAATTATGAAATAATTTCAGTGTTTCTATCGCTTGATAATTATCAGACTAAGTGTTGTTGTGTGAGGTATAAAGTTCTTTTCTCCCTTTCTTTTTCCTCTTCTATACTTACCATTTTTTCCCTTTTCTTCTTCCCTTCTATTACCCATTTTTGGTTCTATACTTAGTCACATTTCTATGCTTTCGGGTTACCAAGGTGGCGGAATGAGAAATTATATATCCATCTATATCTTCATATCATGAGTCTGACCGACCATCGTTCGTTTCCATATTTAGCCAATTTTATGGTCGCGGTTTCCTGAGTAGGTGTTATCGAACTCTCATGCCCCGTGTTCGGAGTATACATCTTGCACCCGAAACTTTGGTGATCTACAATTCGACCCTGGACTACTCGAATTTGAAAGCCTCACTCTACCTATGATGACTCCATCTGACCGACCTGCCTTTCCATACTTAATCGATTCTTCCAAGTTTTGCAGGTTCACGGATTCCCAGGTTCACAAAAGTTTCAAAGCATTTTTTGCTCCCCTCCATCCCCACCACCTTTGCCCCTCCCCAATGCACATTAATTATGCTTTTACTAGTGACATCTCACCATAAAGGTTCGAAAAGATTGGCATTAATAAGCGGAAATCTCGAGGACATCTCCCATTAAAACGCATTAATGGGAGAATATTATGGAATCTGATGAATGTTTTGCGTCAATCTTGAATTGGCAAAAAATTGTTGGTTATTTTAGTTTTTTTAAGGCATCATCGTAGCAAGAATGCAATATTGTGTTATCCCATTGTCATCTACAAAGGCGTTTACATGATGCCCCTTTTTAGTGTTGTGCATATATTACATCTTAGCATATTTGAGAATTTGCTTGCATATGAAAATGTTAAATCACCCTTCAAATTGGAACATGGTCTGGATTTTGGCCACAAAAAATACTAATAAAATAAAATAATATGAATAGTATTTAAGTAAATATAAAAAAATTATCTTTTAACTTGAACCTGAGTTTGTTGAGCTCTGGGTATATTACATAGCTGAGAATGTTTTTCCCATAGTTAATATTTATGGCCGCAAGTTCCCGGATTGGCGTTATCAAACTCTCATGTCCCTTGTTCCGTGATATACATCTTGCACCCAAAACTTTTGTAATCTACAATTCAACCCCAGACTCCTCGAACTCGCAAGCTTCACTATACCTACGATGAGTCTGTCTGGGTCCGTCTGACCGCGCCGCCTTTTCATACTTAGTCGATTTCCGTGCCACCTTCGCACACTTCCCAATGCAAATTGATTACGATTTATTAGTGACAAATCACCACACAGGCTCAAAAATATTGGCATTAATGAGAAAAAATCTCAAGGACATATCCCATTAAAATGCATTAAACCAATATTTACGGGAGATTATATTAACATCCTCCAGTGTTCATTATAAATACTATCAGAACACAATTACTGTCACATGTTGCAATACAAACAAATATTCATCAAAACATTATCTTTTCTCACAGACACCCCACATGCACCCCGGTCGCCTGAACTGAGCGATATTTGGATCCAACAACTAAACCTCCCTATTATTGAATTGGCAGAGGTCAATATTATGGCATCTGATTTTTTTTTGTGGATATTGAACTTAGTCGATTCTTCACCTCCTGTTGTCACAGATTCGTGGGTTCTCGAGCTCCCAGGTTCACAAAAGTTTCAAAGCAGTTTTTTCTCCCGTCCATCCCCGCCACCTTTGCATGCTTCCCAATGCACATTAATCATGCCTTTATTAGTGACAACTCACCAGAAACATTGAAAATATTGGCACTAATAGGCGAAAAGGTCGAGGACATCTCCCATTCAAACACATTAAACCAAGATTTATGGGAGATTATATTATCATGCTCCAACGTTCATTTTAAATACTATCAGGAGTAAAGGAATGTTCTCATCACCTCATGGTTGCAGCTCGACAACATTTATGTGGAGATACCTTGAATATTTTTGGGCGCAAGGACCAAATTTTTCAGTGGTCCAGAGATTATGACTACTAATTGTCCCATTCTACCCAAAAGGAAGTTATCTGGATGTCTGGAATTGCATGAGCATGTTGTGTCCCCAAACCTTTTGACTGTAAGGAGTTGGTCACCTTATGCACCGAAAATTATATTATGAACTAGCAGATTATCCAGTTGTGGAACCATTCCCGAGTCTCCCTTTCGCCTCGAGTATTTCGAAAGATGTTAAGACTTCCCAACGCAGCGCCTACTTTCAAGGGAGAGAATTGCAAAGAGTTCTTAAAGAAGCATGATAATGAATTCGATCTCTTGCCGGAGTTCTTAGAGAACCCAGTGGTCGGTCTCGAGGACATGACCAGATTATAGGTTAGTGCATTTAAAAACCCTTTCCAAGAAATTGCATGGATTTTCAAAAAGATAACGGGACAAGAAAGTACAACCAGCATCTCTTGGATGATTCTATATATTTTATATTGTACTTTGAAGGAACAAGCCATATTCCATTGGGGCAAGTTGATTTCCATCGAAATCTCTTCCCAGTTATTGAAATACACAAGGTAGAAGAAATTATTTATGTCATCTTATTTAATTTTTGCGGTAGCGCATTGTTGTCCATTCCCTGGATTATCTCTGTGTAAGAAGGTAAACTACGAATTTGACCCAGTAACCTTTTGGTACCAGATATTATGGAGACACAATGCCTCCCAACATTTTTATGAAGTCTTTAATGATTTTGTTTCAGTTTTTAAAGGGTTGATATTTGGAAAGGATTTTCCCCAAATGTCTGACCAGGCGACCAATTTCCTAGATAGGAAGGGCACACTAGAACAAATGGAGAACTATAATGTTATAAGGATTTTTGGGTCCAAACAAAATCCTTCTTTCCTTCCATGTCACATATCTGGTACAATGTTTCTTGTTGAGTTAGCAAGACAGTACACCTACTAGTTGCATTTTTTCCATGCAAAGAGAAAAAGGTAATTCATCCCTCTACCTTGGAAAGTCAGGGATTTCATAATCAGGACTATGAACAAGATTGACAGTTTCATGGGCCACTTCCACAACTTCAATTTGAAATGTGTTTAAAAAGTAAAAGGGTTCGACCCTGATGGTATTTTTGTAAAACACCTATTGGCTATCAATTTCAACAGTTCTGCTCGAAGATAACACCTCAGGAATTCCTTCTCATGACACTGGCGACCTGGAGACAATACTCAACACCAATGAGTTGTACAAGCAGAAACAAAAAGGCCCAGGTGAGAAAAGTGTCCAATCCCCGACCGCCACACCCAAGACTACATCATCTCGGAGAAGCACTCCAATAGCCTACCCAAGTAAGAAAGCCACACACAGTTCTTCAGGTGGAGGAGGAGATAAGAAACCTCCCTCCAACAAAATTGAAAGTTCTCACAAACTTTCTGTGAGAAAAAAATTAAAAACAATATTGCAAGAACAGGAGGGACCGAGGGGAGAAATTGATATCCACGATCTCTCCCTCGAAGATATGGAACTAGAAATTGACATTGAAAAAATGTTCCCTGACGATGACCAACTAGAGAGCATTTCTCCCCATAACCTTGAGATGGAAATAGCTGGGACCGATACCTTGGACGAAGAAGAGTCTTTTGCATTTAAGAGCGTTGTTTTTTATAGCAAATCCAAAAAATTGCTTATTGAAAAGAGAGATGTAAAGAATAAGAAAGGGAAATCTCATTCAGAGATGAACCTACAGAACATGTGCCCTTCCCATATCTCCCAGATACACTGAGCAACTGGAGATGCTTTAGACAACTCTATTAGCAGCCTTGAAGCGGAGAACGTCAGGTTAAAGGAGCAAATCAAAGAATTGGAGAGAGTTATAATTCCCCTTCCATTGTTTTCTACTCCTTTTGCAATGATCAGGCCCACCGCACCTGCGGCAAAGTTAAAAGTATCAGCAAGCCTTCTCACATCAACCTGAGGCTATGTGGAAAATAACATAAAGAGAAGAATGGAATTAATAACATAATCTTGGGAGATGTCAAAGAGTATGGTCTCTTTTGGAACAAGAGCGCATAATTTTCATGAGTATCTGCAAGCAGATCTCAAGAACGAGCAAGGTTTCTACCTCGATGTAGTTGTACCATTTGGTGTTAAAGTTATTGGTATGACGGAATTCAGAAGAAGAGAGGAGGATCTCCCTTCCCCGGATTGAATAAACCAACTAAATGTAAGTTGGAAAGAAAAGGTAAAAAACCTGAATGGTATCGTTCAAGCATGTAGCCAGGCCATATCTATAAGAGACGAACTATTAAAGAAGCTAACTGAGATAGATCTAGCTGGCAACACCAATGAATTCCAAGACCCAAAATTGATATTCAACTCATTGTTTTTAACCAAGCAAGCATTTGATGATCAAGTTCAGATCTATAAAAGACTGGCATTTGAAAATTTCTATGGCATTCTTGAATATGGTGAAGATTGTGTGAAAAACTGGCTAGTCGATTATTTGATTAAAAACTAAGATATTCAAGAATCATTTCACAACCTCTCTATTAATCTAAGGGACTTGGAAAGTAAATTCTTCAATATAAAAATCCGGCATGAAATCAACGTGGCGCCCATGAGGATCTACATCAAGGAGTGGTTCAAAAACGATGTCGACAAGATTACCAATGAAGGGAAAAGGACGCTTCAAATGGTTCCCATAACCGTAGAGGAAAGCCATAAAAGGACATCAACGAGCAAATGACAAGGCATTGGATACCATCATAGTAAGTTGATATTGATCACATTCTTTTGTCTTTGTCGATGTCTTCATCCAGTTACTCTACCTCTTTAAATACAAAGCTTTAATCGAGGACTGACAATTGTCTCTTTCTTCTTGCCAGGTCTTGTTGTTTTCCATCGCCAAATTTCTTATTTCTACAATCTTGATTCTTGTACATCTTTGCTTTGTGGTCTACGAGAGCCCCAATCCCAGTCATTATGGAAAACAAATTTAAATTTCACAGAATATGTAATGAGCTCTATATTTTTTTACAAATTCCAAGACAACTATTTTGGGAAATATTCTCAAATGTATTTTGTAACCCAATTTATCTGAATATAAAATATTTGAGGTTTTTGTATGGTGATTTTCAATGTTTAGTATTGTTTTTTTGAATTTTGTATTTTTTTTTTAAATCAACTCATTTTCTTGTACAACTATTGATAGATGAACTCAACCTCTTTCTACAAGAATTTAAGACTCTCTTTGATCCATGGTTAAAAATGCACGATAAGCCTTTTTTTTCCCTGCCCAGTACTTTCATTTAAATAAAAGCTACTCTATTGCGACATCTGCAGCTTTCGCTTCTTACATTTTACATGGAAGAATAATTTGTGATAGGACATGCTTTTGTGGCGCCCACCCTATACTTAAGAAAGAAATGGATAGGCCCCTCATGCTTTCATTCTTCAGGGCCCTAGAAATAGAGTCAATAAATTATGTTATTTCAACATGGAAACTCAGGTGTTGAGGTCATGTTCCTGTTCAATATTGTGCATATATTATAGTTTCTTATATTTGAGAATATGCTTCCATATACAAAATGTTAAGTAATATATTTTTTTCTCTATTGCTTATGGGTTTGAGCAAAATTTGTGAGCCAAAAACACCCTTCAAATTGGAACATGGTTTACATTTGGACCACAAATAATCTATTAAGATACATTAATATGAATACATTTGAAATAAATAAATAAATAATATCTTTAAACTTGAACCTGACTTTCTTGAGCTCCAAAATTGGAACACCCTTCAAATTAGAACATGGTTTACATTTGGACCACAAATAATCTATTAACATAAATTAATATGAATACTACTGAAATAAATATAAACAAAATCTCTTTAAACTTGAACCTGACTTAGTCGCATTTATATGATCGTGG
The DNA here is from genome assembly GCA_009831015.1 of Picea engelmannii. Taxonomy (NCBI): domain Eukaryota; kingdom Viridiplantae; phylum Streptophyta; class Pinopsida; order Pinales; family Pinaceae; genus Picea; species Picea engelmannii. Next base: position 245,689 of record ML795161.1, read on the forward strand.
CTTCCCAGGTTAGCGGACTGACAGATCCTCATCTCCATCTATATTTTCACATCATGAGCCCAACCGACCACCGTGCCTTTCAATACTTAGCCAATTATCTCATCGCGGGGTCCCTACTTAGCACTATCGAATTCTTATGCCCCGTGTTCCGTGATATACATATTGCACCCAACACTTCTGTGATTTACAATTCGACCCCAGACTCTTGGAACTTGCAAGATTCACTATACCTAGGTTCACAAAAGTTTCAAACCATGTATCACTCCCTTCAATCCCCACCACATTCTTGCCCTTCCCAATGCACATTCATTATGCTTTTACTAGTGACAACTCACCACACAGGTTCGTTTATTGGCATTAATATGCGAAAACTGCATTAAACCGTGATTTACAGGAGTCTGATCGACCGTCGTTTCTTTTCATACCTAGCCAATTCTATGGTCGTCGGTTCTCGGGTTGGCGCAATCGAATTCTCAGTCCCTATGTTCTGCGATATACATATTGCACCCAAAATTTTCGCGATATACAATTCCATACTTAGCCAATTTTATGGCCATCGGTTCCGGGGTTGGCGTTATCAAACTCTCATTCCCTGTGTTTCGTGATATAAATCTTGCACCCAAAACTTTCATGATCTACAATTCCATGATATACATATTGCACCCAAATCTTTTATGGTCTACAATTCCTCGAGCTCGCAAGCTTCACTCTACCCGGGTTCACAAATGTTTCAAAGAATTTATCGCTCCCTTCCATCTTTGCCACCTTCACACCCTTCCCAATGCACATTGATTATGCGTTTACTAGTGACAAATCAACGCACATGTTCAAAACAAATGGCATTAATAAGAAAAAACCTCGAGGACATCTCCTATTAATACGCATTAAACTGTGATTTACGAGAGTCTGACTGAATGCCCTTCCTTTCCATACTTAGCCAATTTTATGGCCGCGGGTTCCCGACTTAGCTCTATCGAACTCTCATTCCCTGTGTTCCGTGATATACATCTTGCACCCAAAACTTTTGTGCTTTACAATTCCACCCCACACTCCTCAAATTCACAAGCTTCACTCTACCCGGGTTCACAAAAAGTTTCAAATCATTTATCACTCCCTTCCATCCCCGCCACCTTCGTGCCCTTCCCAATGCACATTAATTATGCTTTTCTTAGTGACAACTCACCACACAGGCTCGAAAGGATTGGCATTAATAAGTGAAAACCTCGAGGACATCTCCCATTAAAACGCATTAAACCGTGATTTACACGAAAACCTCGAGGACATCTCCCATCAAAACGCATTAAACCGTGATTTACACAAAAACATCGAGGACATCTCCCATTAATATGCATTAAACCGTGATTTACGCGAGTCCAACCGACTGCCCTTCCTTTCCATACTTAGCGAATTTTATAGCCGCGGGTTCCCGGGTTGGCGCTATTGAAATCTCATTCCCCATGTTCTGTGATATACATATTGCACCCAAAACTTATGTGATCTACAATTCCACCCCGCACTCCTCAAACTCGCAAGCTTCACTCTACCTGGGTTCACAAAAAGTTTCAAATCATTTATCCCTCCCTTCCATCCCCGCCACCTTCGCACACTTCCCAATGCAGATTAATTATGCTTTGATTAGTGACAACTCACCACACAGGTTCGAAAGCATTGGCATTAATAAGCAAAAACCTCGAGGACATCTTCCATTAAAACGCATTAAACCGCAATTTATGCCAGATTATATTATTAAATATCTTCTTCACATGTTATGTTTCATATTACTTTATGGGAAGATTCCATTTCATACTAATTGCTTTGTTCCTATCATCTATTTATGGGTAGATTCTTTTTCAATAACTGTAAAATAAGATATAAGTTATATCTTAAATTACTATTCAATGTAATTTCAATATAGGTTTTAATATTTACAATTTTCTTATCATTTCATTTCTAAAAAACAATTGAACATAACTTTTAAATGTGTTTTTTTTTTCATTTAATTTTACATATTTCAAATTTCATTTGCTTATTGTTAAAGATCTATTCTAATTACCCTTTACTTACCATATTGTTAATTTCTGTTTTTTAAACAATATTCCTCATCTCTCCCCATCTTCCAAAAATCATCATCATGAATAATTTTAAGGTATCAACTATCATCTCCATTCCCAAATCTACTGGGAAGGGACTAAGCTGCCACGCAACACTTGTCAAAATAGGAGTATACTTTTCATTTGCAAATCATAGTTTTTAAAATTTGTATTAATTTAGTTTCATGCTATAAATCTTTATAAAATATTGAATTTTTTGAAAACTAGAAGTAAATTTTAGAAATTTTAAATTTATAAAGTATTGAATTTTTTTGAAAACTAAAAATAAATTTTAGAAATTATAAATTTCACTTGTTACATTTTTTAATTAGTCAAAAAAGATTATCCATGAGATATAAATCCCTAAAAATATAACTTTATTTTTAAAATACTAAAAGGAAAATTAAAAACATTTAATGTGGAATTTATAATAAATGATATATAGCAACTTTCACATACTATTATTTTCTTTTATTATTAAAAAAATGTTATTATCACTTCCAATTCATGTTTTGAATTTGACTTACATATTTTTAAGATAAATACATGACTAATATTATAAATTTTGTATATTTTTATGATTTTTCATTTACTTTTTCCATTTCTATATTTAACCCAGTACTTATAGGTTATCAATAATAGCCAATAATAGCCAAAGACTCTTTATCTTTTTGACCCAGAGATTTAAAAATGAAAAATGCCTCCATTGTGATATTCTAATTTATTAAACAACCCGTGGATTATGGCCATTGAGATATTTTAATTTTATTAAACAACCAATGAAAATGAAATAATTTGTGGAACCCATGAAATAATCTGTGGGACTCTTATGTTTTCTCTTGTGACTGGCACCATCACAGTCAATCTCTGTCATGATCTTCTCCATAAAAGATTCAAAGAGATGGATAGACGAACATTGTAAGTAAGGAAAAAATAAAAAAATAAACTGTTCTAGATTTGCACATGGAGAGATCCAAAACTTAGAATTTTTAACTCTTAAAGATATGTTATTTATTTATGTTATTTATGAATAAAACTAAATCACAACCTAATTGCTTTGACAAGCAACTGAGCAACCTTTTGGACACTCTCAAAACCACCAATTATGTACATGTAGTAATGTTAAGCACCAATACAATGTACATGTAATAGCACAATGATGCTTATTGTAAAATAAGCATTGATGTTCCAAACTACAACAAGAACACAATCTTTCCAATGATATAGCTATTGTTGTCATTATTGTTATCATCATTGTTACCAGGACTTCACAGTGTGCAGACATATACACACACATTGATGTTGATTCTACCTCTATGGATATTACTAGGCCTCACTTGATGTCCTTATCGGGTTAGGATGCCAAAACTAGAACTGGCCAGCTTACCCCATGTACCATCCTTGCAATGAGGGGAAGTGATTGGAGGGTTTACCTAGGATGTACATTTCATCTAAATACACACACAAACACACACACATTGATGTTGATTAACTGGTAAGACATATATGTGCTTTCAAAATATCTAGTATGCATTGGTGCTTTTAAAATATATAGTAAGCACTAGTGCTTTCAAAGTATAATACACACTAGTGTGTATTTAGTGTGCATCAATGCAACTCACTATTTGAAGTGTAGTGAAAAAAACCTTCATTAGAAGCTCCGACTACCTAAAATTTGTATTTATGGAGAGCATTCACTAAAATTGTTGTTAAAACCTCTATTGTCAATAGTGGAGGTATTTTTGATAACTTTTCTCAATCTTGTAACACTAAAACCCTCCACTAAGTGGTGTTTTCTTTATAGTGCCAAACTCTGAAGTAGGCCTTAAAACAAGTGAAGGGAATCTCCCACCAAAGCACATGCAAAAGGTCAACAAGTGACATTGTTATTGTGTATAAACTTGACACAAGCGAGGTGGAAGCATCCATATGTTGAATGGTGTCTTTGTTTATGTTTTCTCCAAAATTGAGTAAGTTAGACAAGTTTTGAAGGGAATCTCTATTGTTCGAACTAGAGAACTAAAAACATTATTTTTTATATAATAAAAAAACCTTATATGTCATGATCTCATTGGATAATAGATTTAAGGTCTTATTTCCAGCTTCTCTATTTCCAATGTTTTATATGTTGGCATATCCAATTTTTTTTATCATTTACGGTATTTTTGAATTTGTACTATTTATATTGAAATGTTTAGATATCCAAAGTTTTGAGCATGGATAGTCACCTTTTTATTAGTTGACTTCATATTACTTTGTCCTTTGACTAACTTTTTTGTGCATAGTTTCCATTGTTTGAACTATTTTTATTATTATTATTATTATTATTATTATTTCTTTATTATTATGTACTTAGAGAGGCATTTTCATTATTATGTACATAAACAGGTCTGACACACTGCATTCTTTCTTAAATGTTTGCACAGTGTGAGGCCCTTCGATGGTTCTGACAGCCTTAAGTGTTTACCTAACATGCATTACAACCTTAAATGTTTACTCAACATGCGTGTTACAATACAATTTCCTTTGATTTTTGGATACAGTCTTGTCTACAGTGAATTTTGGCAATATTGTTCTTCACTGGAATTACTAGTTCACTGGTTGATGCTTGCTCGTTGGTTCGTTGGATGATGCTCATTGTTTTTTTATTCAACTTTGCAAAGTTGAGGTCCTGCAGCTGCAATTGGACCTCTTGGTTGTTGTTCACTAGTTTGTTGTTTGCTTCTTTCTCTTGTTTGCTTCAAATTTGCAAGGTTGGGGTCCTGCATCTGCAGTTGGACCTATTGTTGCAGTTTGCAAGGTTTGGAACTGTGCTTCTGTCATTCCTCATTCACTGGTAAGTTTCAGTGCCATGGTTTCATTCCTATTCCTTATTTGTTTTTTTCTATTTGCAACTTGCAAGCAAGAATTTGCAATACTAGGAATGCCTAAGTCAAAATCCTCTTGCAGAACATCTTTGTGTGTTACTGCAACAAGAAAAGAAACAGTAATGTGTTTTTTTCTTGTCCTTTTTCTTGAACGTCAATGTTGTACACATAACCCACCTCTGTCGTAGCCATAGTGACATATAAAAAAGAAAATTGAATTTTCTCCTCATTTTTTCTGGTCCTAAAAACCATACGTTTGGTGCATTTTTCCCAGTCTGTTCCCTTCCAAAAAATCTTGTTCCCCTTTGAATGTAGATGTTGGACATAGAACCCACATCTTTTGCAGCCAAAGTGACATATAAAAAAGGAAATCGAATGTTCTCTTCATATTTTTTGTTCCTGGAAACCATACATTTGGTGCATTTATTTTTCAGGATGTTCATTTCCAATCACATATGCCCACTTCCATGTCCTGGATGTCGTACCATATCTATTTCGAAAATAGAAATACAAAGGAGTTTACAAAATGAATTCGAAGTTGTCATTGTGGAGCAAGCATCTTCCAGGACCTTGTGACAAGGCATGCTTTTATTATTTGGATCAAAAACCATGTTTAGTTGTTTGTTTTATGATGTCCTTTGTGTCTTGCAAAGCGTCTTCTGCCACTGAAATGATTATAGGATGCACGCATGGAATAGGTTAAAAAATGATATGCCTTGAATACTCGGTCTTTGTGCTGAGAAAATTTATAGTGTTATTTCATTTGTGTTGTCTCTTCTGTTTGGTTCACTGTTCACTATACCTTTTTTTGTTTGTCATATGTTGTAGTGACAAGGGGGATTGAATTTGACAGGAAGAAGGTTGAAGGATACATAGCGGAATTGGTATGCAGTTCCGGACTTATAGTTTTCATTTTTATTTTTTTCCCTATTTGCATATTATCTTAATATAGCTAAGAAACATCTTGAAAATCACAACTTAAGAGATGAAGAAAGTAATAGATTTTGAGTTCTATGAAATAGATACAGACTCCATTATACATGAAAACATTGACCAGGTATTGCATAGAAATGGGATTTTTAGATTGGATGCATTCTCATATATTGTGGGAGATTGCCTCTTCGATGCATTTCAAGTTCTATTGCATTTCTGTTATTCCTTGACCGACCTGCACAATGGATTGATAGATCACTTCTTGGCCTGTTTAGAAAATGGTGACATTGAGGCATTGGAGTCGTATCAATACGAATTGGCATCTTATTTTCTTTGTCAGTTGCATGGAATACATGATGTCACTATATATTTTTCAAATATGTGGTTGTCTGCATCTGCAACTCTGCCTGCACATGAGAGGGGAATTTCAGGAGATGCATTTTGTATACGGTGGTTGTCCAAGTGGTTGAATATATCAATTGGAATATGGTCATTGACAAGAAAAACAAGATATCTACTATTCAACAAAACTACATCTAGGGATCCATATTGCATCTTGTTCCATGATGCCAATCATGTCAGTGGCCATTATGAACCACTAATCTATATAAAACTATCCATATGCAATCTTGGAGGACCTCATATTTACTTGTCCCTCATTTTCAAAGACATTCAATCACATTGGAAACAAATTATGCATCATATACTCTCCCATGGATTACACATAGCGACAACGATTGCATCTAGTTGTGGAGATAGTTTGTTCAATGCAATTTTCTATTTGGTAGCAACAAAGTTCGATGTGCACTACCTGCACCTTTACACTATACAATCATTTTGCAATGCAATTATAGGCGGAAACTAACATGATTTTAACTGCTTGCATCAACACCTTTTACCATATCTCCTATAAAGTATGTCGATAATTGGAAGTTGGAAGCAATACCTTGTAAACATGGCAATGCCATATGAGAAAGGAAATGTAGAGGGTGAAATTTTTTGTTTGCAATGGCTATCTATCATATTTAGAGTAAATATCCAAGTCTAGTCGACCCTGTCGGATGGTATTGTCCATTCCTAATGTATGATTCAAACTATGATCTAACAATTGACATCATGTCGTTGAAAACAAATACACCACATATCCATTATCAACCTTTGATGAGAAATACTACCAGTTCAGGGTCCACTGTCCATGCCACCCAAACTGCATTGAATCTACATAAGTGTCACATGCTATTTAATTAGAATGAAACTCATCACAGTTGTCATGAGGCCATACAGAGCTTAAACAAAAAACGTATACTAACTTATCACAACTTGAAAAAGGTCATATGTGAGAGAAAAAAATACATTGGTAGTATAAGAAATACTAAAACTTCAGGATCCACTGTACATGCCACCCAAACCTCATCGAATCTGCATAAGCGTCACATGTTATTTAATCATAATGAAACTCATCCCAAATGTCATGAGGTCATACAGACCTTAAACAAAAAACGTAGACTAACTTATCACAACTTGAAAAAGGTCATACATGAGAGAAACAAATACATTGGTATGCTTTCTTCTAGACATAAACTCACATATCACAACCTAAAAAAAATTGTTCGTGCACAACATAATCGCATTTTCGCACTTTCTGCTGAACACAAACATCACATTTCCAATGACAAATAACATCACATTTTGCACCATCGAGATAGTGGGGATGAAATGCTCATAAGAAATGTTGATTCCACCTCCAACATGGCTTGTCAACAAGTGAAACTAGTTTGCAGTGGAAAAAATAAGTTAACCTACCACATGTTGAAAAAACAGATACGTGAGAGAAACAGGTGCAACCACATATCCCACAATGGTCATGGTATTGACAAAGAGGAAAAAATCACATTATGTGGCCTAGAGCCAGCACCATGCACTGCTAGCAATGAAAACCAACAAACAATTTCTACGCATGCTTGTCCAGGGAAGAAAGATGCAAAACAGATCTATATGAAACAAATTAAAGACACTCCTTCCATTGCATGTGTGATTTGAGATCAATTGAATTTCACAAAAAACAATAAGTCTTTCACGCCTGATTTGGAAGTAGAATACCTCGGCTTGACACCAAATGATAGAACATTTTCCAGTGGCAATATTTTTCTTCCATGCAAACGATCACTTGAAAATGGAAAACTACCACACTTTGCAACGCTTGACCAAATAAGATGTAATACACCACTACCAGATGTAAGTACACTTACAGAACTTGAAGAGAGACTTGTGTATCTACGAATTTCATTTGCACAAATTAGACCCTGGGGATATAAACAACCCCAAATGGGCTTAACAGGATCAATTATTAATGTGCCTGTCCAACTAGATGTTGTACAAAAATCCTTGCCACAATTCATTAGCAATACAATGACAATTGTTGTAGCTCTCAAAAGATGTTTTCAATACAAGAATGCATACGAGACAAGTAAAGTGTGTGTGCATGTTGTCATGAAAGAATTAAAAGAATTATGTTCCAGGGCCCTGGAACATTTGTATAAATGATAACTAGAACAATGTTCTTGGATAAGGGGATGAAAACTCTGCACAGACTTTCAAAACTTCTAGTGAACTTGATACAAGCGATGAATCAGAGAATGAAAGACCTGCTGAAACATCGATACATGGATTCACTGACTCACAACGCATTCGTGACTTGCAAGACAAGATTGTCGAAATCACATCTGTTGAAGGGTAACGTCCACTTGGAATATTCAAGGACAAATTTGTTGAGGAAATGAACTTCCCAACACTGTTCTATGTAGATCCATGTCCCAGTGGCATTATGGAACGATTCAACTACCAAAAAATAGTTCGATGGGAACTAGTACATTCAAGCGGTGACTTCTCCTGTCACATAACAAATTTGTTTTTCAAAACAATGAGCATAATAATTGAGCAAGTGCTCTCTTGCATGTGGGTGCGAATAAGAAAAGGCCAGCTACAAGGAAGAAATTTATTGGCCAAAGATTTCAAGTACAAAGAAAACCTAGAAAAAATCCTAAAATATGATATTGGATTAATAGATTTCAAAAACATTCGCATCTCTCCTGACTATTTGCAACAAAACAAGAAAACTATTTTTGCAATGATCCGACAATTGGGACCGCCAACATTTTTCATCACATTTACAAGTGCAGAGCATTGTTGGGATTCGTTGGTGGATACAGTGTCTACATTGTATAGGAACAGGAAAAGGAAAAAACAAACTAATACATTGGAAAATGATGGCATTGACTACCCCATAAGAAAATACCTAGTGACATGTACTCGCTACTATAGGCATAGAATAAATGCTTTGGGGCAATTGATATGGCATGATGAAACGTTCTTCATAAAAATATCGGACTATTTTTTTGTGACTGAGTTCTAGAATAGAGGGAGTGAGCATGGCCACGCATTGTTGTGGATAGAGAGTGCACCGGTCTATGGAAATGAAAACAACTCACATATTGAGCAATTTGTGGACAAATACATAACATGCAACACAGATCATTTGGATCTAGAACTTGCCAAAGTTCATAGACATTATCATACAATAAGCTGTAAAAAACGAAAAAAAAAACATTGCAGATACAACTTCCATGTGCCGCCAATGAGAACAACAAGAATCAAAGAGCCAATTAGTTTAGAGGATAATGTTCTCATTGAGAAATCTAAATCCTTGTTCGTATTTCTAGAACAACGAGACTTTGATGAGTTAATGAGCTTCGACGAATTCTTGATAGAGATAAATTTAATAGAAGATGAGTACATCCAAGCCATACAATCTACACTTAAACAACCAACAATTTTCCTTAAATGAAAACTTTCCCATATTTCGAACAACAATTTCTCCAAGGACATGCTATTTATGTGGAATGAAAATATAGATGAATAGTATGTCCTTAATGCATATGATGTAGCATTATACTGTACCTTGTATATGACAAAGGTTGACAAATCTATGATAAGTGCATTCAAAATAATACGCAAAGAACATGAAATAAGTCATATTGATGCTATGCAAATGATATGTACGCTTGGAAATGCATTACTTAATATTCAACAAATTTCTTCTCAACAAGCAGTCCACATTGCACTTTCCCTTCCCCTCAACTATAGTTCAAGGAAATGTGTCTTCATAAACACATCTCCACTTGAGAAACACGCATGTATGCTTAAACCACCGTCTTTTCTAGAACAAGAGACTGATAATTCATAGGACGTACTATGTCACTCTATTATTGATTATTACCTTCAACGTCCATCTCTTATTAAACATATCTTCTTACAGAGTTTGTATCGTATTACCAAAAAAATGGTGCACCCATATCAAAAATAAAAAAACCTTCTGTAATACACTTTGTCAAATACAACAAACATACTGACTATGAAAACTATTATAGAGAAAAATTGTTGTTGTACGTTCTGTTTGATCAAAATGAAAACACATTAAAACATAACTTCCCTACATAGGAAGTTGTGTATATTGCTTATGAGAATACAGTACAAACCAATGAATCTAGATTTACATACAATGTTAATCCAACATGGGGTGATTTAGAAAGTGCAGTTCATGAACTAGAAAACCTTGACAATGTTGATGAGACATTCACAAATCGTAAAACAACTAGAAATCTTTGTGAGTCCTATGACTTGTAAGTAGATTTCCCTTTTCCTCGAGCAACCGACATTGAAAAATGTATCAATCTTGGCTTTCAAGTCACCAAACATCCTTTCCTTATTGAAAATAATGAATACTACAGAGTCAGACGTCTGTTGAATTGAGAGTAGTAATAAATTCTAAAGGACATTGCAATTAAAAAACGCTTGAACATGCACACTCCTATGCACTTGTTCCTTACAGGCAGGGCAGGAACAAGAAAGACATTCACAGCAAAAGCACTATTCCAAATGCTTATATGAATCTATGATTCAAATAATTCCTCTAACCCTATGAAACCAAAGGAGCTAATAGTTTCATACACAGGAAAATTTGCATATAATGCAGGTGGAACAATAGTCCACTCTGCAATTTTGATGCCTTTTAACAAGTCACAATTTCTTCCACTCAGCAAGGAAATGTTAGATACCTTGTCTAAGATTTATGACGAACAACAACTTATCTTCATAGATGAGGCATATTTGATTGGAAGTCGCTTCTTGTATTCCATTGACAACCGACTGAGAAACATAAAACATGTGCACACCAAATACTTTGGGAATATTGACATGATATTCTGTGGGGATATTTACCAGGCGCAACCCATCCAAGATTCTTTGATATTTGAACAACCTACGATCAATATGAAAACAATGACACATGACTTCTGGAAAGACAATATAAAATTCTTTGAATTACATACTACAATGCGCCAGACAGATGAAACATTTATTTCAATTCTGAATAGAATTCTGACAAACAGTCAAACACATGATGACTTAACATATATCAATTCAAGGTGCATGCAACCTGCACCAACAAACTCAACCTTCCCTTACCTATTTTACACGAATAAGGATGTTGTAATGCATAACAGGTACATGTTATCGCTCATTTCTGTCAATGATATCATCATCAATTCAATTGACCTCAAAATAGACAACCATGGAAATGTACCACGTCATGAACATACAACCACTTTTCCTTTGCAACTTGTCCTGAAATTAGACATACTAGTTGAAATATATGCCTGCAACTATGATTCACATGATGACTTGGTAAATGGTGCAGATGGAATACTCAAAGCTTATACCAAAACAAAAAAAATTGATGTCCTCTGGATTAAGTTCCATGAGCCGCATATAGGCCACCGATAAGAAAACAAGTTGGCTTATCTATATAATTCAAACACTATGCACGATTGGACACCTATCTTACGAATATCAAAACCAGTATCGGCATTGGCAAAGACGGGTCGATTGAATATTCGAAAATAGTTTCCAATTAAACTTGCATGTGCATGTATAGTCCACATATCGCAAGGACTAACACTTGATAGTGTTTCATTTGAACCTGCTCGAATTTGAATACATGGACTTGTATACACAACATTGTCCCGTGTCAGAAGTATAGACTCCTTGTATTTACTAAGCACTCTTACAAAAGATAAATTCAAAGTCAAACACAAAGTTGATATTGAGATGCAACACCTTACGACTAGTGCAAAGTGACATCTACAATATGATTACCAATCCATACAAACAAACTCATCTGTATCAATTATCTCACTTAACACGCACAACCTACCTGCACATATGGATGATATACTCAATGACTATGACACAATGCAATCCGATATTATGTGCATGTAGGAAACATACATGACATTATGCATGCAAAACAAACAATTTCCAAATCACAATTGCATATCAAGTTATATTACACATGGGATGATGATATTAGTGAAATAACATGTAACAATTTTGGAGCATGTGCATTTCGAAGAAAACAATGTTGAGATGGTGCTCACAAAAGTAATTTTCCATGGATCAGAAATTGCAATATTGAATCTCTATGTTTCTCTGCATGCAACATTTTCCAACATATTAAATGTTCTTTCCAATGCATTAGAGCATTTGCATCTGAACGAAACCATTATCATTGTAGGAGAATTCAATATTGACATGCTACAAAATAATGCCAGAACAAAAGAATTGGAAAACTACATGTGCAGATACAGTCTCCGCTTTCTTTTGGATAAGATAAACCATGTACAAAACACACTTATTGACCATGTATGGTCGAATGTGCTCATTTCCCAATTCAACGTCTTTATCTTAGACACATATTGGTCCGATCACAATACAATTAGTATTGCACTTGAATTATGAAATATACATCAAACATATTGCAAAATCATAGTTTTAGGTCTCAAAGCATAT
>ML795161.1:263255-277948 GCA_009831015.1 Picea engelmannii
GATCAAAACTTTTCATATAATAATTGAGTGTAAGCCCGAATAAGGAGAAGAAGCAATAAGACCAAATCCATTACACAATTTTCATAAGATCAGAACAAGACCAATAACTTTCATGCCCAAAGTTTTAACAATGAAATATATCCGAATGCGCAATCAAGGTAAGATAATGCTCAAGAACATAAGTCTGATACAACATTCAGCACTCATGTGATAAACCAGTGATCAAGTGTCTTTCAGTAAATCAACCAAAAACGATGACAATCTAAGCAACGAAAGAAGTGTTTTCACACTTGCAGTTGTGAAAACTAAAACGAAATTGAATCGTAATTGTAGCAAATAATGAGACGAAATGTTTAAAAGCACAATGCGACAATGATTTGTCGTAATACGACAAGGTGTAGGCAGCTTTTTGAGAGTAATCAAAAAAATGGGTTGGCTGCCAACAGTGCCATAGCTGAGAAAGATGGAGTACAATCTTCCAAAAGGTATGGAAACAGTGGTGCAAAAGACAATACAATGTGTATGCCTAATGCAGATCCATATCGAGTATGAACAATATACACATGTTCATAGCGATTGTTTCACAAGTGACATGGGCATGAGCAGTGAATCATCGCAAACATCAGCACAACGATAATGCCGAAGGTAAGGATTCATAGATTATGTTCTTGCTATGTTTAGGAAACAAATATCCATAGTTATTTATTCTACTATTCCATGGTAAATATGTTTATGTCATTTACACCACATGTTTTTTAGTTCACAAGAACTATCGACAAGTAGAAGTGAAACCTCCATCATAGTACAAGGTCCAGAGACTAAGAGGTATGGTTACAAAACTCTAATATGCATACGTTATCCAATTTGTGCATATATTGAAGCTTGTCATATTTTAGAATATGCTTGCATATAAGAATGCCAAGTCATATATTTTGTCTATTGCTTGTTGAAATAGATATAAACAACATATGTTTTAACTTGAACCAGGGTTTGTTGAGCTCTAGCTATATTTCATGGATGAGAATGTTTTTCCCATAGTTGATATGTTTCTATCGCTTGATAATTATCAGACTAAGTGTTGTTGTGTGAGGCATAAAGTTCTTGCTCCCTTTCTTTTTCCTCATATATACTTACCTGTTTTTCCCTTTTATTCTTCCCTCTATTATCTGTTTATGGTTCTATACTTAGTCGCATATCTATGCTCACTAGTTCCTGGGGTGGCAGAGTGAGAAATTATATATCCATATATATCTTTACATCACGAGTCCGACCGACCGCCATTCGTTTCCATACTTAGCCAATTTTATGGATGTGGGTTCCCACGTAGGCGCTATCGAACTCTCATGCCCCGTGTTCGGGGTATACATCTTGCACCCAAAACTTCGATGATCTAAAATTTGAGCCCAAACTCCTCGAACTTGCAAGCCTCACTCTACCTACGATGACTTTGTCTGAATTCTTGCATATAAGAATGCCAAGTCATATATTTTGTCTATTGCTTGTTGAAATAGATATAAACAACATCTCTTTTAACTTGAACTGGAGTCTATTGAGCTCCAACTATATTTCATGGCTGAGAATGTTTTTCTATTGCTTGATAATTATCAGACTAAGTGTTGTTGTTTGAGGCATAAAGTTCTTTGTTCCCTTTCTTTTTCATCTTCTATACTTACCCGTTTTTCCCTTTTCTTCTTCCCCTCTATTATCCGTTTATGGTTCTATACTTAGTCCCATATCTATGATCACAGGTTCCAGGGGTGGCAGAGTGAGAAATTCTATATCCATCTATATATTCACATCACGATTCTGACTGAATGTCGTTTGTTTCCATACTTAGCCAATTTTATGGCCACGGGTTCCCACATAGGTGCTATCGAAATCTCATGCCCCGTCTTCGGGGTATACATCTTGCACCCAAAACTTCAATGATCTACAATTCGACCCCGGAATCCTCAAACTCGCAAGCCTCACTCTACCTACGATGAGTCAATCTTACCGCCCGAACTTTCCATACTTAATCGATTCTTCAAAGTTTCACGGGTTCACGGACTGTCGGGTTCACAAAATTTTCAAAGCATTGATGTGTTTCTATTGCTTGATAATTATTAGACTAAGTGTTGTTGTGTGACTCATAAAGTTCTTTTCTCCCTTTCTTTTTCCTCTTCTATACTTTCTCATTTTTCCCTTTTCTTCTTCCCCTCTATTATCCATTTCTGGTTCTATACTTAGTCACATATCTATGCCCACGGGTTCTCGGGGTGGCGGAGTGAGAAATTATATATCCATCTATATATTCACATCATGATTATGATCGACCATCGTTCATTTCCATACTTAGCCAATTTTATGGCCGCGGGTTCCTGACTAGGCACTATTTAACTCTCATGCCCCATGTTCGGAGTATACATCTTGCAGCCAAAACTTCAGTGATCTGCAATTCGACCCCGGACTCCTCGAACTCGCAAGCCTCACTCTACCTATGAGCTTGTTGAAATAGATATAAACAACATCTCCTTAGACTTGAACCAGGGTCTGTTGAGCTCCATCTATATTTCATGGCTGAGAATGTTTTTCCCATAGTTGATGTGTTTCTATCGCTTGATAATTATCAGACTAAGTGTTGTTATGTGAGGCATAAAGTCCTTTGCTCCCTTTCTTTTTCCTCTTCTAAACTTACCACGTTTTCCCTTTTCTTCTTCCCTTCTGTTACCCGTTTCTGGTTCTATACTTAGTCATATTTCTATGCTCGTGGGTTCCCAGGGTGGCAGAATGAGAAATTCTATATCCATCTATATCTTCACATCACGAGTCTGGCCGACCGTTGTTCGTTTTCATACTTAGCCAATTTTATGGCCACGGGTTCTCGGGTAGGCATTATCGAACTCTCATGCCCCGTGTTCGGAGTATACATCTTGCACCCAAAACTTTGGTGATCTACAATTCGACCCTGGACTACTCGAATTCGAAAGCCTCACTCTACCTGCGATGACTCCGTCTGACTGCCCCACCTTTCCATACTTAGTCGATTCTTAAAAGTTTTGTGGGTTCACAGACTCCCAAGTTCACAAAAGTTTCAAAGCATTTTTCGCTCCCCTCCATCCCCGCCACCTTCGCCCCTTCCCAATGCACATTAATTATGCTTTTACTAGTGACAAATCACCATAGAGGTTCGAAAAGATTGGCATTAATAAGCAGAAATATCGAGGACATCTCCCATTAAAACACATTAATGGGAGAATATTATGGAATTTGATGATTTTTTTTTGTCAATCTTGAATTGGCAAAAAATTGTTGGTTATTTTAGTTTTTTTAAGGCATCATCGTAGCAAGAATGCAATATTGTGATATCCCACTATCATCAACAAAGGTGTTGACATGATTCCCCTCTTTAGTATTGTGCATATATTACATCTTGGCATATTTGAGAATATGCTTGCATATGAAAATGTTAAATCACCCTTCAAATTGTAACATAGTCTGCATTTGGGCCACAAAAAATACTAATAAAATAAAATAATATGAATAGTATTTAAGTAAATATAAACAAATTATATTTTAACTTTAACCTGAGTTTGTCAAGCTCCAGGTATATCACATAGCTGAGAATGTTTTTCCCATAGTTAATATTTATGGTTGCAAGTTCCCGGATTGGCGTTATCGAACTCTCATGTCCCTTGTTATGTGATATACATCTTGCACCAAAAACTTTCGTTATCTACAATTCGACCCCAGATTCCTCTAACTCGCAAGATTCACTCTACCTATGATGAGTCTGTCTGGGTTCGTCTGACCGCCCCGCCTTTTCATACTTAGTCGATTTCCCCGCCACCTTCGCACACTTCCCAATGAAAATTAATTACGATTTTATTCGTGACAACTCACCACACAGGCTCAAAAATATTGGCATTAATGAGAGAAAATCTCGAGGACATATCCCATTAAAATGCATTAAACCAAGATTTACGAGAGATTATATTACCATCCTCCAGTGTTCATTGTAAATACTATCAGGACAAAATTACTGTCACATGTTGCAATACAAACAAATCTTCATCAAAACATTATATTTTCTCACAGGCACCCCACATGCACCCAAGTCGCCTGAACTGAGTGATATTTGGATCCACCAACTAAGCCTCCCTATTATCAAATTGGTAGAGGTCAATATTATGGCATTTGATTTTTTTTTTATGGATCTTGAACTCAGAAAAATTGTTATTTACTTTAGTTTTTTTAAGGCATTATACCCTGCCTTTCCATACTTAGTTGATTCTTCACCTCTTGTTGTCACAGATTTGTGGGTTCTCGGGCTCCCAGGTTCACAAAAGTTTCAAAGCAGTTTTCACTTCCGTCCATCCCCGCCACCTTTGCACACTTCCCAATGCACATTAATCATGCCTTTATTAGTCACAACTCACCAGACACATAAAAAATATTGGCACTAATAGGCGAAAAGGTCGAGGACATCTCCCATTAAAATGCATTAAACCAAGATTTACGGGAGATTATATTATCATGCTCGAGCGTTCATTTTAAATACTATCAAGAGAAAAGGAACATTCTCATCACCTTATGGCTGCATCTCGACAACATTTCTATGGAGATACCTTGAATATTTTTGGGCGCAAGGACCAAATTTTTCAGTGGTCTAGAGCTTATGACTACTACTCGTCCCATTCTACCCAAAAGGAAGTTATCTGGATGTCTAGAATTGCACGAGCAGGTTGTGTCCCTGAATTTTTTTATTGTAACGAGTTGGTCACCTTATGCGCTGAAAATTATATTCCGAACTAGCGGATTATCCAGTTGTGGAACCATTCCCGAGTCTCCCTTTCGCCTCAAGTATTTAGAAAGATGTTAATACTTCCCGACGCAATGCCTACTTTCAAGGGAGAGAATTGCAGGGAGTTCTTAAAGAAGCATGATAATGAATTGGAACTCTTGTCAGAGTTCTTAGAGAACCCAATGGCCAGTCTCGGGGACATGACCAGATTACAGGTTAGTGCATTTAAAAACCCTTTCCAAGAAATTGCATGGATTTTCACAAGGATAACGGGACAAGAAAGTACAACCAGCATCTCTTAGATGATTCTGTATATTTTATATTGTACTTTGAAGGACCAAGCCATCTTCCATTGGGGAAAGTTGATTTCCATTGAAATATCTTCCCAGTTATTGCAATACACAAGGAAGAATAAATTATTTATGTCATCTTATTTAATTTTTGCGGTAGCACATTATTGTCCATTCCCTAGATTATCTCTGTGTAAGAAGGTAAACTGTGAATTTGACCCAGTAACCTTCTAGTACCAAATATTATGGAGACACAATGCCTCCCAACATTTTTATGAAGTCTTTAATGATTTTGCTTCAGTTTTTAAAGGGTTGATATTTGGAAAGGATTTTCCCCAGATGTATGATCAGGCGACCAAGTTCCTGGATAGGAAGGGCACACTAGAACAAATGGAGAACTATAATGTTATAAGGATTTTTGGGTCCAAACAAAATCCTTCCTTCTTTCCATGTCACATATCTGGTACAATGTTTCTTATTGAGATAGCAAGGCAGTACACCTACTGGTTGCATTTTTTCCATGCAAAGAGAAAAAGGCATCTCATCCCTCTGCCTTGGAAAGTCGGGGATTTCATAGTCAGGAATATGGAAAAGATTGACAGTTTCACAGGCCACTTCCACAACTTCAATTTGAAATGTGTTTAAAAATTAAAAGGGTTCGACCCTGATGGTATTTTTGTAGAACACCTATTGGTTGTCGGTTTCAACAGTTCTTTCATTGACACTATCCTGAATGAAGACGAAGATAACGACTCAAAAATTCCTTCTCATGACACCAGTGACCTGGAGAAAATACTCAGCACCAATGAGTCGTACAAGCAGAAAAAAAAAGGCCCAAGTGAGAAAAGTGTCCAATCACCGACCGCCACACCCAAGACTACATCATCTCAGATCAGCACTCCAACAGCCTACCCAAGCAAGAAAGTCACACACGGTTCTTCAGGCGAAGGAGGAGATAAGAACCCTCCCTCTGGCAAAATTGAAATTTCTCACAAACTTTCCGCCAGCAAAAAAGTGAAAAACAATAGTGCAAGAACAGGAGGGACCGAGGGGAGAAATTGATATCCACAATCTCTCTCTCGAAGATATGGAACTAGAAATTGACATTGAAAAAATGTTCCCCGACGATGACCAACTAGAGAGCATTTCTCCCCATAACCCTGAGATGGAAATAGTTGGGACCGATACCTTGGACGAAGAAGAGTCTTTTGCATTTAAGAGCGTTGTTTTTTATAGCAAAAACAAAAAATTGCTTATTGAAAAGAGAGATGTAAAGAATAAGAAAGGGAAATCTCGTTCAGAGATGAACCTACAGAACATGCGCCCTTCCCAGATCTCCCAGATACACCGAGCAACTGGAGATGCTATAGACAACTCTATTAGTGGCCTTGAAGCAGAGAATGTCAGGTTAAAGGAGCGAATCAAAGAATTGGAGGGAGCTATAATTCCCCTTCCACTGTTTGCTACTCCTTTTGCAATGATCGGGCCCACCGCACCTACGAAAAAGTTAAAAGGATCAACAAGCCTTCTCACATCAACCCAAGGCTATGTGGAAAAGAATATAAAGATAAGAATGGAATTAATAACAGAAGCTTGGGAGATGTCAAAGAGTATGGTCTCTTTTGGAACAAGAGCGCATGCTTTTCATGAGTATCTGCAAGCAGATCTCAAGAACGAGCAAGGTTTCTACCTCGATGTAGTTGTACCATTTGGTGTTAAAGTTACTGGTATGACGGAATTCAGAAGAAGAGAGGAGGATCTCCTTTCCCCGGATCAAATAAACTAACTAAACGCATGCTGGAAAGAATAGGTAAAAAACCTAAATGGTATCGTTCAAGCATGTAGCCAGGCCATATCTAGAAGATACAAACTATTCAAGAATCTAACTGAGATAGATCTAGCTGGCAGCACCAAATGAATTCCAGGACCCAAAATTGATGTTCAAATTGTTGTTTTTAACCAAGCAATAATTTGATGATCAAGTTTAGATCTATAAAAGATTGTCATTTGAAAATTTCTATGGCATTCTTGAATATGGTGAAGATGATGTGAAAAACTGGCTACTTGGTTATTCGATTCAAAACTAAGATATTCAAGAATCATTGCACAGCCTCTCTATTGACTTGGAAAGTGAATTCTTCAATATAAAAATCCGGCATTAAATCAACGTGGCACCCATGAGGATCTACATCAAGGAGTGGTTCAAAAAGGATGTCGACAAGATTACCAAAGAAGGGAAAAGGACACTTCAGACGGTTCCCATAACCGTTGAGGAAAGCCATAAAAGGTCATCAGCGAGTAAATGACAAGGCATGGGATACCATAATAGTAAGTTGATATTGATCACATTCTTTTGTCTTTGTCGATGTCTTCATCCAGTTACTCTACCTCTTTAAATACAAAGCTTTAACCGAGGACTGACAATTTTCTCTTTCTTCTTGCCAGGTCTTGTTGTTTTCCATTGCCGACTTTCTTATTTCTACAATCTTGATTCGTGTACATATTTGATTTGTGGTATGCGAGAGCCCCAATCCCAGTCATTATGGAAAACACATTTAAATTTCATAGAATATGTACTGAACTGTATATTTTTTTACAAATTCCAAGACAACTATTTTGGGATATATTCTCAAATGTATTTTGTAACCCAATTTATCTGAATATAAAATATTTGAGGTTTTTGTATGGTGATTTTCAATGTTTAGTATTTTTTTTTTAAATTAACTCATTTTCCTATACAACTATTGATAGATGAACTCAACCTCTTTCTACAAGAATTTAAGACTCTCTTTGATCCATGGTTAAAAATGCACGATAAGCCTTTTTTTCCCTGCCCAGTACTTTCATTTAAATACAAGCTACTCTATTATGACAACTGCAGCTTTCGCTCCTTACATTTTACATGGAAGAATAATTTGTGATAGGACATGCTTTTGTGGCACCCACCCTATACTTAAGAAAGAAATGGGTAGGCCCCTCATGCTTTCATTCTTCAGGGCCCCAGAAATAGAGTCAATAAATGACGTTATTTCAACATGGAAACTCAGGTGTTGAGGTCATGTTCCTATTTAATATTGTGCATATATTACAACTTCTTATATTTGAGAATATGCTTCCATATACAAAATGTTAAGTCATATATTTTTTTTCTCTATTGCTTATGGGTTTGAGAAAAAATTGTGAACCAAAAACACCCTTCAAATTGGAACATGGTTTACATTTGGACCACAAATAATCTATTAAGATACATTAATATGAATACATTTGAAATAAATATAAACAAAATCTCTTTAAACTTGAACCTGACTTTATTGAGCTCCAAAATTGGAACACCCTTCAAATTAGAACATGGTTTACATTTGGACCACAAATAATCTATTAACATAAATTAATATGAATACTACTAAAATAAATATAAACAAAATCTCTTTAAACTTGAACCTGACTTAGTCACATTTCTATAATCGTGGGCTCCCGGGTTAGCGGACTGACAGATCCTCATCTCCATCTATATTGTCACAGCATGAGCCCAACCGACTGTCGTCCCTTTCAATACTTAGCCAATTATCTCACCGCGGGATCCCTACTTAGCGCTATCGAATTCTTATGCCCCCTATTCCATGATATACATCTTGCACCCAACACTTCCATGATTTACAATTCGACCTCGGACTCTTCGAAATATCAAGCTTCACTATACCCGGGTTCACAAAAGTTTCAAACCATTTATCACTCCCTTCAATCCCCGCCACATTCCTGCCCTTCCCAATGCACATTCATTATGATTTTACTAGTGACAAATCACCACACAGGTTCGCTTATTGGCATTAATATGCGAAAAATGCATTAAACTGCGATTTATGGGAGTCCAACTGACCGCCATTGCTTTTCATACCTAGCCAATTCTATGGTCGTCGGTTCTCGGGTTGGCGCAATCAAACTCTCAGTCCCTGTGTTCTGCGATATACATATTGCACCCAAAACTTTCGTGATCTACAATTCCATACTTAGCCAATTTTATGGCTGTCGGTTCCCGGGTTGGCGTTATCGAACTCTCATTCCCCTTGTTCCGTGATATAAATCTTGCACCCAAAACTTTCGTGATCTACAATTTTGTGATCTACAATTCTGCAATATACATCTTGCATCCAAAACTTTTGTGGTCTACAATTCCTCGAGCTTGCAAGCTTCACTCTACCCGAGTTCACAAATGTTTCAAAGCATTTATCGCTCCCTTCCATCCCTGCCACCTTCAAACCCTTCCCAATGCACATTAATTATGCTTTTACTAGTGACAAATCAACACACATGTTCAAAAAAATTGGCATTAATAAGCGAAAACCTTGAGGAAATCTTCTATTAATATGCATTAAACCGTGATTTACGGGAGTCTGACTGAATTCCCTTCCTTTCCATACTTAGCCAATTTTATGGCCACGGGTTCTCGACTTGGCGCTATCGAACTCTCATTCCCCGTGTTCCGTGATATACATCTTGCACCCAAAAATTTTGTGCTCTACAATTCCACCCCGCACTCCTCAAACTCGCAAGCTTCACTCTACCTGGGTTCACAAAAAGTTTCAAATCATTTATCGCTCCCTTCCATCCCCACCACCTTCGCGCCCTTCCCAATGAACATTAATTATGCTTTGCTTAGTGACAACTCACCACACAGGCTCGAAAGGATTGGCATTAATAAGCGAAATCCTCAAGGACATCTCCCATTAAAACGCATTAAACCGCGATTTACACAAAAACCTCGAGGACATCTCCCATTAATATGCATTAAACCGTGATTTACGGGAGTCCGACCGACCGCCCTTCCTTTCCATACTTAGCCAATTTTATAGCCGCGGGTTCTCGGGTTGTCGCTATTGAAATCTCATTCCTCGTGTTCTGTGATATACATATTGCATCCAAAACTTTTGTGATCTACAATTCCACCCCGCACTCCTCGAACTCGCAAGCTTCACTCTACCCGGGTTCACAAAAAGTTTCAAAGCATTTATCACTCCCTTCCATCCCCGCCACCTTCGCGCCCTTCCCAATGCAGATTAATTATGCTTTGATTAGTGACAACTCACCACACAGGTTCGAAAGCATTAGCATTAATAAGTGAAAACCTCGAGGACATCTCCCATTAAAACGCATTAAACCGTGATTTATGCCAGATTATATTATCAAATATCTTCTTCACATGTTATGTTTCATATTACTTTGTATATTCTTGTGATTTTTCATTTACTTTTTCCATTTCTATATTTAACTCAATACTTCTTTATTTTTTTACTTTTTCAGTAAACTAATCACTTTATAATGTATTCATTTATTTAATTAGAATTTATTATTAAATCATATCTTTTCAATTTCAATTATTTTCTTATAACATTAATTAATATAACATATTAAAATATTATTTAAAAATGTATTAAATATAAAAATTAAATATCTAGCAAATATATATATAATTGTTAAACATAATCAACTTCACCATCAATCAAATTAAAAAACAAATATTGAAGTTACTACAACATCATGTCTACCTCCTTTAATTATTAATTTTCGCTATCAATAGAGATTGAAGCAATTTAATTGGCATCATTTATGCAAAAGGATAAAATTGAACTTTATGAGAAGAACTGACCACCTTTACTTGGTCAAAATCAATAATAGCCAAAGACTCTTTATCTTTTTGACCCAGAGATTTAAAAATGAAAAATGCCTCCATTGTGATATTCTAATTTATTAAACAACCCATGGATTATGGCCATTGAGATATTTTAATTTTATTAAACAACCAATGAAAATGAAATAATTTGTGGAGCCCCTGAGATAATCTGTGGGACTCTTTCCATATGGATATGTTTGCTCTTGTGACTGACACCATCACAGTAAGACAAATGAAATCACAGTCAAGCTCTGTCATGATCTTCTCTATAAAAGATTCAAAGAGACGGATAGACGAACATTGTAAGTAAGGAAAAAATAAAAAAATACTTAATTAAGGAATTTCAAATATCAAAATATAATAATAATAAAATAATATTTTTTTCTGGATAATACTTTAGTTATGTGTACTTGCATTCTTTGTTGGTTTTTACATATGAACGGTTCTGGATTTACAGGTGGAGAGATCCAAAACTTAGAATTTCTAAGTCTTAAAGATATGTTGTTTATGTTTTCTTAAATAAAAAAATATACCCAATGAATAAAACTAAATCACAACCTAACTGCTCTGACAAGCAACCTGAGCAACCTTTTGGACATTCTCAAAACCAAAGCATATTATGAAGTGTGTGATGTAGTGTATCATATTATAATAATAATAATAACAATCTATTTTTAAGGTCACGGCCAAGCCAGCACACCAAATTGGTGTATGAGACCCCCTTGTTTGTGGGACAAGGGACCCCCTCCGCCCAGCGATTTGACTGGTAAAGTCTACGAAGGTATACATACCCTACCCCCTCTGGATTTGAACCTGTAACCTCTTAAGAGGAAACACATGTTCTTAACCATTAGGCCCACTCAAATTAATTGAACCAGAGCAAAGTCTAATTATGGAAAGAAAAAAAAATTGTGTAAAGGGTAAAAAAATAAACATCAGCATGAGCATGATTGGAGGAGAAGACGAAGCAATTGTAATTTTTGTGAATGAGCTATAAGATCATGGTGATTTAATTATTGATATTGTAAGTAATTGTAGTAAAAGGGAACAGGGAATAACTTATAGGAAGCTTTGGAGTTCATGAGGAGTTGTGAAAGATTTGATTTATAGTTTGTAGTGATGAGAGAGGCGTTTTGGTCTTCATTTTGGGGTGAATTACAGGATACTTAAATCGCTCCATTTTTGTTGAGACTGAATTTTTTAAGGAATCAAAATTTCACTTTTTACGATTATTTTTCGAAAATTGGACGATTTGGATCATTTTAAAATAGTCAAAACCCATAAAAACAAAGTATCTAATAAAAGGGTAGAACTCTAACTTTCGACATAGTTCCAACCATATTTAGAACCAATTTTAACTAGAAAAATGGGACAAAGTAAGCGCCCCTTATTTCAGGCTCTCCATTCCTTGAAGTGGTGATGATTGTTTATGGTGTCAATCGAGACTATGCAGGGACCATGAAGCACCTTGCCATTAATTATTATTGGAGAGATGTTATGAAGATGCAGTTTGCATCTACACAAGCATTCACAGTAACTCATTTCATTTTCTTATTATATTCAGTGTTCTCTTTCTTTTTCTTCCAATGGTTTAACATCCTTTTCCCTAATATTTACTCTAGTCTATAAGAGAATAAGACTTTCTTGACTAAATAATTTTAGTAGTTTAATTTTTTATATCTATGACATGGCTTATTCTGAATTTTAAAATTTCATATTTGAATTATTGTGGATTTTTATGTTGTAATTTTTACATGATAAATGAATAAGTTTTTTGTTTTATAACAATTTCTAATATTGTAAATTTACTTTGTACAAAATTGTATATGGGTTATTTACATTATGACAATTAATAGAGGTATAATCATTTTGTATAATTGTTAAATAATACAATATATTAATGCAATGATTAAATCAAATTTAATTAAAATATTAAAATATAATTATTTTTTTAATAGGGAATATATATTTCTAGGAAATCTATAAGAGATTTTCCCTCATTCAATAATGGTATCCTACTTAAACCTGATTTGTCAAAAACTCTAGGCTTTGTCAACATAGGTTTCATGATCATTACAACAATATACCCATGAACAGTGCAACATGTCAATTGCAATAATTGTACTTGAATGAGGAGAATAAAAATTATTATTCCCAACCACGAGAGCTAGACCCAATTGACAATATAAAAAAAATATTATATTTTTAACAAGAAATTGGAATTTTATTTAAAAAACAAAAACAAAAAAGAAACAAGACAATGCATTTGCATATCAACAATGTAGGGAAATTCTGCACTAAAACATATCATATAGGTGCATTATATTAAATTGAATGAAATGGTATGTTGTATCCATATTTATGCACCGGTGGTTTTTAATTATTGTTACTCATTGATATGTCCAAATGATTGTTACATACCATTGGTTTTTAATTATTGTTACTCACTGATGTGTTTAAATGTTTTTTACACACTAGTGTAATGTACATGTAGTAATGTTAAGCACCAATACAATGTACATGTAGTAGCACAATGATGCTTACTCTAAAATAAGCATCGATGCTCCAAACTACAACAACAACACAATCCTTTCAATGATATAGTTATTGTTGTCATTATTGTTATCGTCATTGTTACCAGGACTTCACAGTGTGAAGACATACACACACATTGATGTTGATTCTGCCTCTATGGACATTATTGGGCCTCACTTGATGTCCCCATCGGGTTAGGATGCCAAAACTAGAACTGGACAACTTACCCCATGTACCATCCTTGCAAAGAGGGGAAGTGGCTAGAGGGTTTACTTAGGATGTACATTTCATCTAAATACACACACAAACACACACACATTGATGTTGATTAACTGGTAAGACATATATGTGCTTTCAAAATATCTAGTATGCACTAGTGCTTTTAAAATATATAGTAAGCACTAGTGCTTTCAAAGTATAATACGCACTAGTGTCTATTTAGTGTGCATCGATGCAACTCACTATTTGAAGTGTAGTGAAAAAAACCTTCATTAGAATCTCCGACTACCTAAAATTTTTATTTATGGAGAATTTTCGGGAGACTGTTTGTTCGGGTTGTCTTTGTCATACTTTGGTTGTTGCGGATTTGCAGACCCGAATTCCTGTTTGTTCTAGTGCTTAAATTTCTGCTCAATTTTAACAGCATATCGATAACTAGCACCGAGTGATGAGATGTCCAGAAAATCCATTTCAGTTTGGATGTATCTGTGTAGAGCCCCACGGTATTTCAGAACCAAATGTCGCTCGGATTCTTTGATACCCATCTTGGTGCGCAAGGTATGGAAGGTATTGGTGAACTCCGAAACTTCTTGGCCCCTCTCTTGCCGCAGTGTGGTCCATCTCATGTACTGGTCCTCATAGTTTCCAACAGGGTAATACTATTCCTTTACCGCATCCACAAAAAAATCCCAAGTGGGATCGACCCCATATATTCCAGACTCCTCTGTGGAGCTTTGCTCCCAGTAAGTTTCCCACCAATGTTTGACATGAGGGAGAGATTTAAGGAGTGCGAAGGTGATCTTTTCTTTGTCGGAAAAATTGTGAACAGAGAAATAACCTTCTAGCAGAGTTAACCATTTTTCTAGGGCTTCTGCATCTATCTGTCCTTCAAATACAGGAATATCAAAATTAACGTGTACCTTGAAAGGCGAGGTGCCTTCAAAGTGGCCGCTTGATGAAGATGCACCTAATGCTATCGGTAGGCATTTAAGGATGTGGGCAAAATTCTCCATCATTTCGTCCCTCTGTCGCGTGAGAGCTTGCTCGAGCAACAGATTGATAGGATCGTCTGCTCCGTCGATTTTCTTTTCTTCCGCCATTGAGGGTTTCTTGGGTGTGCAAGAGCGACTGTCTTCAAGAGAGACAAGCTCGAGACCCAACTTGCTATACTCGGACCTCGTCGGGGACATGCACTGAA
>ML795161.1:278440-320777 GCA_009831015.1 Picea engelmannii
TGAAGGCCTTTTTACAATAAACGGGAATGCCAAAAGTCCTATACATCCAAAAACCTAACCCTAGGAGATGAAGCGCCAAAAGTCATGTGGGCCCCATTTGGGTAAGTGAGTACATCAACTTCCCGGGGTCGTAACTTTTGCATCCGATCTCCGTTTTAGGCGTGTGATAGCTCGTTGGAAAGGTATCATCGAGGAGATTCATTTTGGGGACTCAATCATGCCTTTGGCTATCATTGAGAACCTTTATCTCGAAAAACCTTCATTTATGCCCTCAAAATGGCCCCGGAAGTTAAAACCTGCTAAAAATAGTAAATTGCCCAAATTGCCAGAAAACAGTTTTGAGCCAGTCGGAAAAGGTGGGTGGCCACCGATATCCACCTGGATCATGAATGGTGTCTTTGTTTATGTTTTCACCAAAATTGGGTAAGTTAGACAAGTTTTTAGAAAGATTGATTGTAGTGACATGGGAGGAGAAATATGATAGGATGAAGCATGCATATGAACATTTGTAAGGGGCATTGAGTCTCCTTGGGTTTTGGTTTAAGTTTCAAATGGGCTTGTGTTTTATTAGGAAATCAAGTTTGCATGTGTTGGCCCTTGACCAAGTTTTGGGAGATCCTTGGTCAAGTTTGACCTATTTTGGGACTTCGACAGCCTATCGAAGGAGGAGCGCAAGACGAAGCAAAGATCGAGGGATCTCGGCCCCCTTTTGGGTCTTTTTTGGGATTTGGGATTATGTAACAGGTATGGGATGTCGGCCCATGGGTTTACCCATGTTTAGGCCTAGTTTGTATGTATAAATAGATGCTAAAGCAATGTAGTGAGTATGAATGGCTAAGTTTTAGATCTATGTGATTGAAGGATTGTAAGTGCTCTTTGCATACTGTGTGAGACTTGCAGAGCTACGTGCAAGTAATTGTACAAGGCTTAGTACTTTACCCTAGCTCGAAGAAGGAGGATCTAGCGGAGTGCGCGCAGATCTCCTGTCTTCTATAGAGTAGGATTTTGATGCTATGTGTCTGTAAGAAGCTTGACAAAGATAATAAAGAAGAAGAGTTGGTGGACATAGCCCCAGGGTGGGGGTGAACCATGTACATGATGTGTTACTATGCTTTGTGCGATGTGTCGATGTGTTTATGTCTTTACTTGCTAAGTGATTTGATATAGATAGATAGTTATGTTTATGCTTTGTGCTAACGATGTATATGGATGTTAGATCTGACCTATGTGATTGTGCTTAATGCTTGAATCTGCTAGATCCAATCTACATCTCTATGATAAGTGCTTAGATACATCAAATCTGAATGAATGATGCGATGCTATGTTTTATCTGCGAAGTAGATAATGATCAAATATTGATGAACTGTCGGTGCTAAGTGCTCTGTTAAGTATTACAATCACATATCTGTGTCCCAGCTAAGGTTGCATACACCTGAGTCCTGCAACCACCCCTACCTCTACCTCGGGTGAGACTTCATCTGCTTCGCATGTGTTTCCGAAAGGGTCGGTAGTTAGGGTTTTGTTGGTGCATTCTTGTAGCGTTGAACCCTAGGTCTTCCCCAGTGCCAACAAATGGTTTTTTTGTCGCGACCTGAAACTGTGATTGCTGGGAACTGGGGAAGAAGAATCTTTATGCAAAG
Source organism: Picea engelmannii (assembly GCA_009831015.1). Lineage (NCBI taxonomy): Eukaryota > Viridiplantae > Streptophyta > Pinopsida > Pinales > Pinaceae > Picea > Picea engelmannii. The sequence goes on from ML795161.1 coordinate 280,081, forward strand.
ATCCGACCTGAAACTGTGATTGTTGGGAACTGAGGAAGAAGAAGTTTTGTGCAAAGATCTGTCCTAAAATTGTGAAATCTTTGTGCGTAGATTTGTTCCCCTAGTGCACAACATTCTACTTGACCTGTGAAGCTCTGTGCAAAGAAAAGAGGTAAGATCTGGAATCTCTGTACTCTGGTAAAGGTAAGAATAGTGAAAAGTTCTAGATCTGAAAGCTTTGTGCTCTGTAGAAGTAAGATAAGTGGAAATTTTTGTTTCAAAAGTATGGATCTAGGTATGTTTGATAAATTTTGTCCTAGCTTGAAAACTAGGGCACTAATAGATGAAAGAAGGTTTGATATGCGTAGATCTGATGAGAATAGTGAAATATATGTTTTACCTATGCATAGAAAGAATGTTTGGACTAACCAGTGGATGCAATATCCTAGAAAGAAATGTTTGCAGGTTAGCTACTATGACCCTAGCGTGCAGTATATAAAGAGTTGGGAATAATTTAGAAGAAAGAGAGGATTAACCCTTTGTTACAGTTGCAGAAAACCAGGACATCTTGCTAAGGAATGCCCTGGGAGAAGACTTAGTTGTCTTTGTTGCAAATCTATGCACCATGAAGTATTGGATTTCCTTAGAATGATTGCTAATATTGAAGGAATGAACACGAAACAAGAAAACCCTAAGGCATATCCAGAAATGGCAGAATCCCGAAAAGACTCAGAAAAAGTATTGCTACAGATAAAAGAAACACTAAATGACCACCAACATGTCAGCTTATCAAAGATCTTCAAAGAAAAAGAATGCCTTGAAGCAAGAATAGGAGACTTCGACATTGACTGTGTTCTAGATGAGGAAACACAAGTGAATATCATGACAGAAATAACTTGGGAAGTTATAGGAAGACCTGTTATGATCCCTTCATTAGGAGGAATAGGACTATTCAAAGGAAAGAGGATAAACCTATGTGGAAAGATCACCCAAATATCTATAAATGCCAATGGAACCTCGACAGAGGAAGATTTTGAGATTATTAAATTTATTGAGAACAACGCCCCATTTACCATGTTACTAGGAAAACCTTGGATTGAAAGAGATCGAGCTAGAAAGAAGGAAGAAAAAGAAGTTTTAAAGCAGAAGAAGCAAGAGTTAAAAGATTTCATGACTAGAAGGATTGCACACTTGATTGAAGAACAGAAGAACATATCGAAGCTATTTAACACCAGAGACCCGGATGTCGAATTTGCAAGAACACTAGAAGACCCACAAAATATTGAAGTACCTAGTCCTGATAAAGAAGAAGTATCACCCTCGAATCTTAGGAAAGAATATCAGCAATGCGAAGTCACTATGCCAAAAGAAGATAAGAATCATAATGGAAAAAGGCATACCGAGATGAAGCTCACTGGAAAGAAAGCTATAAAGCTAAGTAAGAAGAGAGCTAAGATCGAAAAGTTACAAAAGGTTCCAGAGGGAACTTTGCAAAAGGAAAATTTGCAAAATTGGAGCTTCGTCGGGATAACAGAACAATGCCACATGGCACTTCGCCATGGCGAAGAAATATATCTGTTGGGAACAATATATTCGTTCGACCAACCTTTTGAACAGGTAGAAAGGCATTTATGGTTCGCCACCAGACCGTTGGATCGCGTCGTAACAGACAGAACAGAGTTAATGAAGGCTTCCCACCCATTGCAAGAGATCCGTTGCCAAGTTATCTATTTATCCCGTTGCGCCATGCACCGAGAACACTTTTGCTAACTGTGAATCTGAGCCCGCAGACTCGTCAGTTTTACACAGTGATCATTGCACTCTTGTCCTCTATCCTATTGCAGTGTCTAAGTTACTCCTCGAACCTAATATTTCCAACCCCGAGTGTGTATGTCGGACGAGTTCAGCGTTGTAGAGAGAGTTTTCAAAGAAGTTATGATCGACCTCATGACTGAAAGAGTCATGTCGATGTCTACAGGTGTACAAGCTTCATCGACGAGAACAATACAAGCCTCTTCGTCGACTGCTCGCGGAGCCGGACCATCCCGGCCATCGGCAAAAAAGAGAACCAAGCACAAAGACAACCTAGCAAATGCAAAGTTGATTCCCACCATATTACCCGATTACATCCCACCTTTGGCTGGCGCGATGAATCATGATAGTGTACCAAGAGATTTAGAATACACCATAGTTACTGCATACCTCCCGAAGGGGATACGCGTAGTTCGACCAAAGAAGGATAAGATCACAGCATTGAAGCTCAATGACTTCAACATCGGATATCGCAAGATCTATGGTATGCTCGCCCCATACAAGTATCTAACCAGGATGAAGGGAAAGAACTCAAAGATAATCCCTCAAAAGTGGACTATGGACCTCGCGCAGTCCACCCTCTTAAATGTAATGAAGATACCGCACTTTGGAAGGCACCGGGAGGTTAACGCGTGCATTAAGCTCCTGCTGTCGTGCTTCCATGACAGATACTTGTGGCTAGACCGTCGTATTATAGTCAATCCAACGTTGATCCATAGGATCACAAGGTTGAGTATGCAAGGACCTGAACCACAGGAGTTCTACCTAGGGAAGGCCACAGACCGTGCGCTAGCACAGAGGATTAAAGACACATATGGCGATGTTGAGAAGGGAACAAGAGGATACAAGGTAGCTTCCATCCAGAGTGGCGCAGTGCGCCTAGCATGCCAACTAATAGATGGAAAGTTAGTAAGGAAGAACCGACCTATGCAGGTCACTGGCTTTGTCGTTGACCTCATAGGGAAGTGCACGGAAGGCCTACAGATGAACTGGGAGAAGTACCTAGTTGTGTAGTTGGAACTAGATTGTCGAGAAGCACAGGATCAGGGTTATGAATTTCATTTCAGTTGGCTCATGGTCCTCATTTCATTTGTTTCCTGGGAGATTCTGGAAGGAACGACCTTCTTAGACATTGAGTCGTTTGAACTACTTGCCGCAAAGTTCTCTACACTGTGGTATTCAAATGATATGAACAAATAGTGGCAGTCGAATGTTGTGTTTCATACATACTACCTCCGGCTAAAGAGAGCCATCGAAGCCGAGCCTCGCATGACTCCGAACACCTTACAAATATTCCGACCCCTGATGAAGTTCAGTGAAAATCGACACTTCATCTACATTACAACGCGAGTAGATGAACATAAAGAGAAGCTCCAGTCATATTATAAGCTTACAGAAGAAGACCTTGAGGAAATCACTAAGGAATGGTCCACTGACCTACTTATCCCCGCCAACCCGATAGAGATATCTGATCTTGATAGCCCAGAGGACACTCATAAAGAAAAAAATACACCCAAGAAGACTGAGGAAGTCCAAAATTTAAGCAGCACCTCAGGAAAGACTTCTTCAGTGTCACCTGACCGAGGGGGTGATGATGAAGTAGCAGCTGAACAGAATCCAGGCGAAGTAACACTACCCATAGACGAGGTTGACCCCTTGAAGAAGAGGAAGGTTTCCCCCCCGAAACCTTCTTCCTGAAATAAATCGAAAGCCACCATGACCAAGACGCAGACTTCCCTCACCTTCGATGATTTTGATTTCATCATCGCAGGCCTGAACGACGCTTCACTAGAAATAGCAGAGAAATAAGAATCCAAGCAGGAATAAATGTATGAGATAATTGAAGATAAACTCTGAGGGGTACAACAGACCCTTCAGTCCAGCCACACAGTCTCCACTGTGCCCCTGCCATCAGGAGAACCAGAGTTGGGAGATGAGCCAGCCCAACTCCATCGACTAGCTGATACAGTCGAAGCTCGCCTTCAACGAGCACAAGAAGAAGCAGAACAAGCCACCCAGGCCTTGAAGCAAGTGAAAGGAGTACTTGTAGAGCAGCGTCGAGCTACATAACAGGAAAATATTTCTCTCTAAGTAAAGTTCAATGAAGAAAAATCACAGATACAATAAGGAAAAGAATAGTTGCTCGCAGAGCAACTCGAAGTGAAAGAAGCGGTCAGCAGAGCACTTCACTCCGTGAAAGTTGTAGAAATAAAGGTAGAGGATCGAGTCACAACGCAAGTAGAGCAGCTCGCAGAAGCTATCCAGTATCTACAACAACGCATAGCAGACTTAGAGCTTCACGCAGTGCTCGAGACTCCATAGGATGTAAGGGATCAAACAGAAGCAACTGCTCGAAGCATAGTTGAGAGAATAAAATCCCTTGCTATGGAATGTAAGTAACTTACTGATCACAGTGCCTAGACCTACGAGCAACTCACTGAGAATCCTGAACTGAAGGCACTGGAGTCGCAGCTCCAAGAGGCGAAGTATCAAGCCGAAACGATACAAGCACAATTGAAGCCCCTGTCAACTGTGGAAAGAATGAATTTCTCCCAAGAGAAATGCACCGCCCAACAGCCGATCCACATTATCCAGAGCAGAGTAATGAAAGTAACTCAGAGGCTCCAACCTGTACAAGATAAGGCTTACCAATTGTTCACAGAGGTAGAAGGTCGAGGAGCAGAACTCGAGCAGGTTGTCACTACAACTGAACAACGCCTGGAGGGACCTGTCAACAATGCAGTTATCCAAGAGTTCATTGAATAGGAGGCCATGGCACAACAACAAGTCAAAGTATCTCGATCCAAGCTCGAGTATTTCGAAGCATAACTACCTAGATCATAGTGACTCGGGATGAGTCACACTTGAGTGTTGGGGGCCTGTTGGCCCTTGACCAATTTTTGGGAGATCCTTGGTCAAGTTTGACCTATTTTGGGACTTCGACAACCTATCGAAGGAGGAGTGAAAGATGAAGCAGAGATCGAGGGATCTCGACCCCTTTTTGGTTCCTTTTTGGGTTTTGGGATTATGTAACGAGTATGGGATGTCAGCCCATGGGTTTACCCATGTTTAGGCCTAGTTTGTATGTATAAATAGATGCTAAAGCGATGTAGTGACTATGAATGGCTAAGTGCTATATCTATGTGATTGAAGGATTGTAAGTTCTATGTGCATACTGTGTGAGACTTGCAGAGCTACGTGCAAGTAATTGTAGAAGGCTTGGTGCTTTACTCTAGCTCGAAGAAGGAGGATCTGGCGGAGTGCGCGCAGATCTCTTGTCTTCTGTGGAGTAGGATTCTGATCTTATGTGCCTGTAAGAAGCTTGACAAAGATAATAAAGAAGAAGATTTGGTGGACGTAGCCCCAGGGTGGGGGTGAACCACGTACATGATGTGTTACTATGCTTTGTGCGATGTGGTGATGTGTTTATGTCTCTACTTGCTAAGTGCTTTGATATAGCTAGATAGTTCTGTTTATGCTTTGTGCTAACGATGTATATGGATGTTATATCTAACCTATGTGAATGTGCTTAGTGCTTGAATCTGCTAGATCTAATCTACCTCTCTATGATAAGTGCTTAGATACATCAGATCTGAATGAATGATGTGATGCTCTGTTTTATCTGTGAAGTAGATAGTGATCAAATATTGATGAATTGTCGGTGCTAAGTGCCCTATTGAGTATTACAATCACATATCTTTGTCCCAGCTAAGGTTGCAGACACCTGAGTCTTGCAACCACCCCTGCCTCTACCTCAGGTGAGACTTCATCTGCTTCGCAGGTGTTGTCGAAAGGGACGGTAGTTAGGGTTTTTTTGGTGCTTTGTTGTAGCATTGAACCCTGGGTCTGCCCCTGTGCCAACAACATGTAATGTGGTAATTGAAATGCAATCTTGGTTATGTGTTTGTGTGATTGTTGAATGCATATTTGGATAACGATTTTCACCTCCTTGTTATAATATTATAATGCAAAATGGACAAGTTTTGATAAGGTCAATAGTATTGTTAAGGGGGTGAAAGGATGGAGCTCTATGGGCCTAAAGGGTCTCCATGGTTGAAGGTTTAGGAGAAGGGGAAAAGAGTTATCCATGGATAAGGAAAGCTTGGGGGAAAAAGAAAGGGGAAGCATTTGCTTGAGAAAAGGAAGGGTTGATAGGAAATCCTCAGTGGATTCTCCAAACTGTAGTGTGATGGTTAAGGTAAGGCATCACACTACCACTAGGAGGGATGTCCAAGCTCTAAGGATTAGAAAAGAGGTGGAGTTTCCATCTAGTTTTTTAGAGAAACTAGGAAATATAGGGAAAAGAAAGAAGTTAAATAAAAGAGGGATATAAACCACTAAGTTGATAGGTCAAACAATTGTGTTAAGTGAACCCACTAGGGAAAACATTCAACTTCTTGTTCAAATTATTATTTCAAATTACTTACACCCATTTTCCATCAATATCATTGTTGGCTTGAGAATTATTTTGAGCTTGATTTGACTGTGTGACAACAAGCTGACTAGGGGTGAAGTTGGGAAATCAATGAGAATTTATTTTGTGGTTAGGAATCTGGAAACGGAAACATATGTTTTGCAGGTCAATATATTTGATTGATTGTTCCAACATCTTATCTCCTACTTTAAAAAATGCAAATCCCTTCAAGTCTTTAGAGAGGTTAATACAAAGGAAAATCCTTTTTTAAGGCCTGGATTTTAAAAGTGTGTATTCCCATGGTAGATGAACACTCCAACCCATTTATACGTGTTCTCAAGGAAAGGTCGAAACTACATGGGATGGATGAGGAACTTGACCCACATGGGATAGGAAAGCCGACCCATATGGTAGGTTGAGAAACCCTTCTCCCACTAGGAGAGCACTACTAAGGTATTATTACATACCCAAAGACTACATGTAATGACTTCATGGACATGAGATTCCTTACATAATTGAAACAAGAAGAAGTCTTTGGTCATGCTCTTGATGTGGCGGTAATGACACTCATGAGGTTCTCAAACCTCTTTAACCTAATTCTTAGTGATAGATTATGACAAAATCTCCCTACAAAATAACCAAAAAGATTTTGTTCTTTAACTACAACACATTCATTATCATATCTAGATAAGCAAATATCAATATGAGTTTCCTTAGTGTTAAGATTACCTTGTAATATACTTTTAGGAGAAAATTTATTTAACATTTTCAGTGGTACCATCATTACTACCAATAATAGGGTTTTTACTATCAACTCCAATAATAATTGGATCAAAATATCTACTATTAAGCATATAGGAGTCTATTTTAAAACTCTTAAAAGATTTGTTTCAAAGTCAACAACTAGTCAAAACTAACACATACTACTTAATAAATAATAAAACAACATTAATAATAAATATAATATTTACGAGACAAAATAATAATAATACTTATACCCATAACAACTAAAAACCATCACCAAACCTAAATATTTAAATACTTCTGGAATCAAATTTACTCAAATATATAAGATTCAACCTATCTCAACACATTCTATTCCATATAAAGTGGATTACATTAAAACCATATCAATTGAGTGTATTCTCATGTTAAAAGCTTCATGGATTACTTATAATCTCGTCATTTTAAGCTTTTTAACATGGGAGATGCATGACTTTTAACATGTGGTTATTCTTTGACAGTAAGGCCTTTGAAAAAGTATTTCGAACATTCGTTTTTGGAGTTAGGGATTTAAAAATGAAAATTGTATTCTCTACAAATATCACACTTCCTAACTTAGGACAATGAAAATGTCATTGTTGTGGGGCTTTTGGATATTCTAATTGTATCTTTTTAGCATTTCAATAAATTCAATACATGCTAGGGTGATGTGTATAAAAGAGAAGGTTCTCTAAGAATTATGCATTTCTTCAACCTTAAGTAAGTTAGATACATAAATCACAACTCTAAATGAAGTGCTTTGGCCGGCCCAAAGTCAATACTTCTAGAAAATCTACTTTACCGAATATTTCCAATAGTTCCAATATTTCCACTAGTTCACTCTTGAAGTTATATTTTTATTCGAAAAAGAACAAAGTGGTCAATGGCGTGGCGGTGTTTTATAGGGGATTTGATTTGGCTTGCAAGTTGTATATTATGAACCATTGTTTTGGAAAGTTCAAAAACATAAGGTAAGAAATTTAAAGATATTTGGAAAGTTCAAAAACATAAGGTAAGAAATTTAAAGATAAAAGAGTTTATATATATATATATATATATATATATATATATATATATATATATATATATTTATTTTGTTNTTCATATTTCAACAACAAAGAACAACCATCTTATTCAAAAACTGATAATTGATAAGTAAATAGACAATCAACAGGAAATCAATAACTAATTGATTTGTTTGACAACAATCAAAATTGCATTATGTTATAACATATAGTGCAATTTGATATAATATATTTGTAAAGACAACTATTCCATATAAGATATATGTTCATAATATAATATTTTTTATATATTCAATGCAAAACTAAAGCTTTTCATAAGAGATAATGGTTTTTTATAAAGTCATAGAAATTATTGAAGAAAATCATAGATAAATTTATGTAATCTGATAAAAAAAAAAAAAAAAATTTAATGAATCAAATAAACAATTATCTTCTTTTTTTTTTAACTTTTTCAAACCTCTTTATGTAAGAATATTTGTTTTTTTTAACTTTTTCAAACCTCTTTACGTAAGATTATTAAAAAAAACAAAAATTCAAAAAATTAGAGAATCAACTATCTTGTGTTTTCTTTTTCAACCTCTTTCTTAATCTAAATTATTTACCGATAATAAAAGTTGGAGTTCATTTCATACTTTTAAACCCTCTTAAAAAACAAAAGTTCAATGAATCAAAAACTATTTGTTTATAATAAAAACTATGATCTATTTCACTCATGGTAGTAGATACTTCAATTTTGGAGCCCGAGGTAAGAATACCTATGTGTACAAGTATGTGTTCTCATGTATGTAAAATGACACAGAGGGTTAACTTAATATCTTATAAAACATAAAAAATACATCTAACTTAATTAATTAATTAATATAATAAGAGAATGTTCTCAAAATTTGCATAAAAGTACTTGCATGGAAAATGCATCTCATTTGTTTTCCCAAAATGGTTGACACATGAATTTTCATTCTTTAATTTTTTCTGTATACTTACAAGTCTTTCTTTGCTATCGGTTTGGAAATGTACAAGGCATAGTCGCTAGATTGAACTTGAAAGCTGTCGGGAGTGGAACTCCCAACTTCATTTCTTCTTTTAAGAACTTTACACTGTTAACTTTGGTCTACTAGTGAGAAGGGAACCATTCTCATTCTCGGGTACATAAAAAATCACTTTCTAAGGATTTTCATTTTTAAACGATTGAAACATGTAAAATTTGGTGGCTAACTATTTATTTGGTGAGAATGGAACCATTGTAAGGTACATATAAACTCTCTTTCCGAGGATTTTCATTTATAAACAATCGAAGCATGTAAATTCAGTTGCTAAATGTTTATATCATGGAATTGCCATTTTGAATTTCAATTTGCTGCAAATTCATTGATTGTTCCAATCGTGGCCTTATGATACTGTGATAGCTCCCTCAAGTCCTCATAGCAACTTGCTATTGGGTAAAGCTGCAACCATTGCTCTGCAAGTTTTAGTTTCCTTGTTGCAAGAACCATTGATAATTGCAACCTCTGTGGTTCATGTGGCTACAACATTTGATTCCTTCTACCCCCCCCCAACTAGGAAATGTAGATTCAAGGTTACTAGATTGAAGATTTAGTGGTTGCAATGTTGTTTTCTTTTTTGTAAAATGCAAAATGCAGGATGCATGATCCGAATTGGATCTTGGAAAATGTTTGTAAGTGTTGTAAATAAACATGTTTCTTTTCATTTCGTTTTATTTGGTCCTCTGGGACAATGGGAAGGTGAAATGAACATCTATGAAAGTTGGCCTTCCAAAAGCATCCCATTAAAAATAATGAGAGCTACAGTGAAGAGAACAAGGAAGGGAGATTCAAGTTCAAGGAGAAAGAGGGAAGGACAATAGTAGAAATTGAAGCTCGAATAGGGAAACATGCTTGTGGTTGAGTGGATGAAGGATTAATGTGCCTATTCACTCTAAGCAAAGGTGTCTCTTAGCCATGACATCTATAATTTTTTTCTTTAATATGAGTAACAATACACATGCTCAATGTATAGCTCACCTCTTTGTAATTTTCTCCCAAGCATAATAAAATAATCCCATTTAAATGATGAAATATTTGAGTTAATGCATTATGCTCTTCGAGTATTATTGTGATGATTTACCATGATCTAATTCATGCTCAATCGAAGTAAATTTTGAGCTAGTAGCACCCATCCACATAATATATTCCTTGTTGGGCGTTTAAATTTTCTTGTTGGTCAATTTCCTCTTTGTCTGGGTGATTCCCTGTTTGTCTCAGATGTTTTCTTTGTGCCTAGGAAAGTTCACTACTACCTAGGCATTTCCCTTTCACCCATAGGTTGTATGGACACCATACGGGCTAGTCAAAGTCTATACATGCCAATAACTAGTTGTTGGGTGAATTTATAGATCTATGGGCATTTTTTGTCCATTGTTGAGCATATAAATTCATCCTTGTATTTTTTATTTGTTTTTGGGGACCAAAATCGCCCCTAGATGTTTTTTTGTTTCTTTGGGGTCACCAAATTTCCCTGCAAACATTTTTCCTTTGTTTTTGAAGAACAAATCCTCCCTTTGAATATTTTTTTTCAAACGTTGGTTGATTCACGACTGAGCTTTCATTTGGTTGATCTGACCATCAAAGCATCTTATTGGGATTTCATTTGGTCAACCTAACCACTGGAGTAGTTGGTTGAGATTTCATTTGGTCAACCCGATCATTAGAGCATCCAACATGGATTTCCTTTGGTTGACTTGACCACTGGAGTAGTCGATCGATCTTTCATTTGGTCGATCTGATAATTAGAGCATCTGACTAGGGTATCATTCAATCGACCCGACCATCGAAGCATTCGATTGGTCAGTCATTGTGCCGACTCGACTTGTGGGTGGTCGACGGGTTTATTAGTTTGGTCGACTTGGTTGTTTACTGACATATTGTAGGACTTACAACCAGTTGAAGAAGATCAAGACAAAAGAATAATATTATTTCACAAAAGCATCCGTGTTGGTGAGACAGACGGGCCATAGGCCTACCGTTTACAGATCAATGCATGCAAAGCCCAAATTAGAACATGGTAATTGGAATAATGGTGGGAACTACAACAATTGAGTAATGATAGAAGACATCATATATTACAAGGTATTCAAATGAAACTACGATGTAGTTAATATTATAGAAAGATATCCACATCATTTTGAACACATTATGAATAAAATATATAGTTAATTTTGTAGCAATTATCCCTATAATTCTGAGCACATCATGAATAAAATCAAAAGCCAATATATGTTAGTACATATAAAAGACAAATTCCCTTTCATATATGTGTGATATATGTATGGGTAATTGCTTTGGATACTTGTTTGCTTAGATAATTTGATGGACAACATAGGCAATAATAAATTGCACCACAAATCAATGCAAATGCAAGAGTATGGTGATGGTGGCATTAGTCATGGGTTGATATTTTCCCTATAGAACACATTCCTCATCAAGGGTGATTCTCCTCTGTGCAACCATTCAATCAACATAATATTAAGAATTTCTAGGCTTTGAATCTTCAACAACTAGTACAACTTGATCTTTATTTACAAAACAATAAGTGAAATTTTAATCATCCAATTCCCTCACAAGGCGAAGAGGTTTTGAGAATTAAGGTGTTGATCTCTTTGTGAGAATTGTCTGAATTGCTTTGTTGGGACAATGGTGATGAATATGGGGATATAGAGTTCATTATGTTATAGAAATTGCAAGGCAATGAAACAAGTGTGAGTCTTAATGGATGCCATTGATAGTTTTTTCGACAATATTAGAAGTTGTCACTCTCTGACATCCCGGAGGTAATTTCGTCATAATAATAGTAATAAAGAGAACCTTGTAGATGTCATAAATAAGTAGGTCTCAAGGGGCTAGGAAAACAAAAAACAACGTAACAAAATGGATAACAGATGGTGTTTTTTGATTGGTTGCATAGACCAATCTTGGGAATTTGGGAATTTAGTGTTCACTATATAAATGCATTACAATGTAATTATTGATTATTATTTATTAATATGAGGAAGGAATTGGGAATTTTTATAGTCAGTAAAGTTTGGGATTGGATCTTTAAGTTTTGTAATTATATTTTTTGGTTTATTTAAAAAAAAATAGACATTTTTTCTTGGATTGATGAGTTCATTGCAATATGAAAGTTCAATAGAGTAAAATTTCTCATTTTCATTTAACAAAGAAATATTAAAAATTTGTTAAAATTTTCAACATAGTAAATGTTTTACCTAGTATTATAACTTTCTAATTTATCTAAACCTTTATTTGCATATTATTATTCAACTTAAAGAAGTGGATATGGATGTGACACATTTGCACTAGTTGATATAATTTTGGGGGTGCACCACAAGATCATTACAACAATATACCCATGAAGAGTTCAACATGTCACTTGCAATAATTGTACTTGAATGCGAAGAATAAAAATCATTATTCCCAACCACGAGAGCTAGACCCAATTGACAATATAAAAAAAATATTATATTTTTAACAAGAAATTGGAATTTTATTTAAAAAACAAAAACAAAAAATTCAACGATGTAGGGAAATTCTGCACTAAAACATATCATATAGGTGCATTGTATTAAATTGAATGAAATGGTATGTTGTATCCATATTTATGCACTGGTGGTTTTTAATTATTGTTACTCATTGATATGTTCAAATTATTGTTACATACCATTGGTTTTTAATTATTGTTACTCACTGATGTGTTTAAATTTTTTTTACACACTAGTGTAATGTACATGTAGTAATGTTAAGCACCAATACAATGTACATGTAGTAGCACAATGATGCTTACTGTAAAATAAGCATCGATGCTCCAAACTACAACAACAACACAATCCTTTCAATGATATAGTTATTGTTGTCATTATTGTTATCATCATTGTTACCAGGACTTCACAGTGTGAAGACATACACACGCACATTGATGTTGATTCTGCCTCTATGGATATTATTGGACCTCACTTGATGTCCCCATCGGGTTAGGATGCCAAAACTAGAACTGGCTAGCTTTCCCCATGTACCATCCTTGCAATGAGGGGAAGTGGTTGGAGGGTTTACCTAGGATGTACATTTCATCTAAATACACACACACACACACACACACACACACATTGATGTTGATTAACTGGTAAGACATATATGTGCTTTCAAAATATCTAGTATGCACTGGTGCTTTTAAAATATATAGTAAGCACTAGTGCTTTCAAAGTATAATACACACTAGTGTGTATTTAGTGTGCATCGATGCAACTCACTATTTGAAGTGTAGTGAAAAAAACCTTCGTTAGAAGCTCCGCCTACCTACAATTTTTATTTATGGAGAACATTCACTAAAATTGTTTTTAAAACCTCTATTGTCAATAGTGGAGGTATTTTTGATCATTTTTCTCAATATTGTAACACTAAAACCCTCCACTAAGTGGTGTTTTCTTTGTAGTGCCAAACCCTGAAATAGGCCTTAAAACTAGTGAAGGGAATCTCCCACCAAAGCACATGCAAAAGGTCAACAAGTGACATTGTTATTGTGTATAAACTTGACATAGGCGAGGTGGAAGCATCCATATGTTGAATGGTGTCTTTATTTATGTTTTCACCAAAATTTGGTAAGTTGAACAAGTTTTTAGAAAGATTGATTGTAGTGACATGGGAGGAGAAATATGATAGGATGAAGCATGCATATGAACATTTGTAAGGGACATTGAGTCTCCTTTAGTTTTGGTTTAAGTTTCAAATGGGCTTGTGTTTTATTAGGAAAGCAAGTTTGCGTGTAATGTGGTCACTGAAATGCAATCTTGGTTATGTGTTTGTGTGATTGTTGAATGCATATTTGGATAAGGATTTTCACCTCCTTTTTATAATATTATAATTCAAAATGACAAGTTTTGATAAGGTCAATAGTATTGTTAAGGGGGTGAAAGGATGGATCTCTATGGGCCTAAAGGGTCTCCATGGTTGAATTTTTAGGAGAAGGGGAAAAGAGTTATCCATGGATAAGGAAAGCTTGTGGGGGAAAGAAAGGGGAAGCATTTGCTTGAGAAAAGGAAGGGTTGATAGGAAATCCTCAGTGGATTCTCCAAACTGTACTGTGATGGTTAAGGTAAGGCATCAAGGTACCACTAGGAGGGATTTCCAAGCTCTAAGGATTAGAAAAGAGATGGATTTTCCATCTAGTTTTTTAGAGAAACTAGGAAATATAGGGCAAGGAAAGAAGTTAAATAAAAGAGGGATATAAACCACTAAGTTGATAGGTCAAACAATTGTATTATGTGAACCCACTAGGGGATGTTGATACTGAGAGGGGGGTGAATCAGTATCAAGTACAATTTAAAAACCTTTTCAACTTATACTTAAACCATTCAATTATATCCAATGAGAAATGAACAATAGTATAAGAGTTACACCAATACACCACAATACACCATGCACAATATATGAGAAATAATCAATAGTTATTGTTCAAGGGAAGTAATGACTTCCAAAGGTAGCTACAGCTTCCAAATATAAATGGAGGGATAAACCTCCAAGAGGAAGATACAATCCTCCAATATCAAGAGAGGGTTGTGTTAATGTTTAAGCCGTTATTATAGTTCTTTTCATTTCAATAAATAACAATAGCATAACACAAGATCACTGAGAAATACACAATCACAAGAGACACAACATTTATCCTAGGAAACCCTCTAGGGGAAGAAAACCCAACAAAACTTCCTTATTATAGATAGCCAATACAATGCCAAGAGATAACTCAAGCTAATACAGAAGATCCGCTCCCAAAGATGTGCCACTCTCTCTCTCTCTCTCTTCTCCAACTGYAATTTTGAAACTTGTCTCTCAATGAGCAAGTGAGGTGCGTGTCTAAGTGAGGCGCTAGCCTCCTTATTTATACAAATCTGGCACGTGTGAAGTGTCTCTTCATTGGCAGGGCCAACTTCTCAAACTGGGTGGTTATAACCACCTTTATTATATTCTGGGGCCTCTTGATATGTTCTAAGTCCGACTTCTTCTTTTGCCTTTTACAATTACATTATGACCAATCCACAAAACAAGATTTGGTCCTTATACAATAGCTGACATGATCAATCCACAATGGGGATTGATCCAATGAATAATATATCAAATAATAATAAGAATACACTTTGCAGTTACATTATTTTAACACTCCCCCTTAACAAGAAGGGTATTCTTCAACAGCATCATGCGAGAGAGAGAAGACAACATCATCAACAACGTCAAGTGGGTGAGAGTATAGCATCATCAATATCATCTTGGAACACTGAATGGCATATCTATAAATCATCGAAAGTTTTCTTCATCGACATCATCGTCATTCTCAAAGGAATTCAATCATCATCTGCATCAATATGTATTAGTGTAAAAATGATACATCATCATCATCACAGCACGAGGCTGGCTCATCATAACACAAGACTATCTGTACGTCACAGTTGTCAAGCTGGAAGCTCAATACTCGTCTTCCTTTATGTCACAGCAATCAAGCCAGAAGCAAGATACTAGACTGGCTTTACGTCACAGCTTCTCAAGCTGGAAGCACAGTACTAGTCTCATCTCAACATCTTGCTTTATGTCACAGCATTTACGCTGGAAGCAAGATACAAGACTGGCTTTACGTCACGACTGTCAAGTTGGAAGCATAGTACTAGTCTCATCACATCATCTTGCTTTGCGTCACAACAATAAAGTTGGAAGCAAGATACTCGTCGTGATTTATGTCACAACAATCAATATGGAAGCAGGATACTAGACTGGCTTTACGTCGCAGCTGTTAAGCTGGAAGCATAGTTCTAGTCTCATCACATTGTCTTGCTTTACATCACAGCAATAAAGGTTGAAGCAAGATACTCATCCTGCTTTACGTCACAGCAATCAAGCTGGAAGCAGGATACTAGACTGGCTTTACGTCGCAGTTGTTAAGCCAGAAGCACAGTTCTAGTCTCATCACATCGTCTTGCTTTACGTCACAGCACTTAAGCTGGAAGCAAGAGATGTCTCATCACAAAAACTACTCCCCCTTTCGAGGAAGCTCCTTTCGGACTATACCAAGATTATCTCGAAAGTGCTCAAACTTTACACGAGATAGAGGCTTGATCAACACATCAACAACTTGTTCATCCATGCTAATGTACTGGAGCTTTAAGGCTCCTCTCTGCACCATGTAACAGATGTAATGATATCGGATCTCTATGTGCTTCAACCTATCATGGAATACAGGATTCTCTGTCATCTTTATGCATCTCTGGTTGTCACATAGGATCATGGTTTCTTCCATCTCTAGGTCAAATAGGTCGGTCAACAAATTTCAAAGCCATATAGCTTCGCAACTGGCATAACATGCAACAATGTATTATGCTTCCGCTATGCTGAGAGCAATGCTGGATTGCTTCCTACTTTGCCACGAGATCATGGTTGATCCCAAACTGAAACAACATCCTGAAGTGATTTTCCTGTCAGAAACACTTCCTGCCCAATCTACATCAGTATATGCATTCAATGTGAAATCATGATCTTCATCATAGCTGAGACCACAATCTATTGTACCCTTAAGGTACCTCATCACATGTTTTGCAGCCACTAGGTGAACATGTCTGGGTTCTACCAGAAATTGACTCAAGGTGTTCATGGAAAAACAAATGTTTGGTTTGGTGTTTGTTAGGTACATCAACGATCCAATAATCTGTCTATACAGTGTGGCATCAATCAATTCTGACGAAGTGTCGACCAACAGCTTCAGCTTTGCTTCCATGGGTGTACTCATGGACTTGCATTCCAACATGTTGAATCTCTTCAGGATTTCGACTGCATACTTCCCTTGATTAAGGAAGATCCTCTCTGGACTCAGCCACACCTCAAGACCTAAGAAATAATGCATTAGTCCAAGGTCTTTCATTTCAAATTCTGAGGAAAGTCTCTTCTTACATTCAGTGATGAGCTTTTCTTCTCCGATTAAGAATAAGTCATCCACATATAGCAGTAATATTATTGGCTCATCGTTCATAACCTTGAAGTAGAGGTTAGAATCTGCTTTACTCTTGGTAAATCCCAAGCTCGTAAGGAAAATGTCTATCCGGCCATACCAAGCTCTAGGAGCTTGCTTCAATTCATATAAGGCTTTCTTCAATTTGCAGACATGAGACTTCCTGTCTTCAACTTCAAATCCTTGAGGTTTCTCTATATACACTTCCTCTTCTATGACACCATTTAGGAAAGTTGTCTTTATGTCCATCTAGTGCATCTTCCACTTCATCTTAGCTGCAAGGGCTATGATGGTTCTGATTGAAGTGTATTTGGCTATAGGAGCGAATGTCTCTTCATAGTCAATGCCTTCTTTTTGAGAAAATCCACGAGCTACAAATCTTTCTTTATATTTCTCAATACTTCCATCAACAACATGTTTTATTTTGAAGAGCCATTTGGAGGATACCACATCTTTACTCTTCGGTCTGAGAACTATTTCCCATACTTCTTTCTTTATTATGGATTGGTATTCCTCTATCATGGCATCTGCCCATTATTTTCTCCGAATGGATTCTTCAAAGAAGGTAGGCTCCTCCTCTAGAAGATCACACATCAAAGCCGTATAACTGGAGAATGTCTTTGGTTTTTTCACCGGTCTTGTAGTTCCTTCGGGAACACCATACTTATCTCCATCTTGAATAATCTCTCTAGCCCAAGTTGGCTTCCTTTTATGGAGGATCGTCATCTGAGGAGGTTCTTAAACTTTTGATATATCATGGTCTTCTCGAATTTCCTCATCAGGGGAAGTTACAACTTCCCTCACTGGTTTTGCAGCTCTGGGAACCTCCCTTACTGCAGTTCTGGGGATTACGGGTTCCTCTTCATATACTTCTTCAAGCTGGCATCTTCTTGATTTCTTGAGTGCTGCATCTTCATCAAAGGTCACATCCCTGTTGATCTCAATGTGATGGTGACTTGGTATATAGATTCTAAAGGCCTTGGAGACCTCACAGTATCCCACAAATATTCCCTTCTTTCCTGAAGGTTCCAACTTGTTTCTCTTCCCTTTCGGTATATGAATAAATACTGGGCAGCCAAATATTTTGAGATGGCTTACCTCTGGCTTCTTTCTGATGAACATCTCTTTTGGGGTCTTGAGCCCAAGTGCACTATGGGACAATCAGTTCTGCACATATACAGCTGCCATTACTGCTTCTGCCCATAAGCACATAGGAAGATCTTGATCATGGATCATAGTCTTCACATCTTCCATTATCGTTCTATTCTTTCGTTCATCTACACGGTTTTTTTGGGGATTATAGGGAGTAGTGAGTTCCCTCTTTATCCCAACATATTTGCAAAAGTTCACAAACTCTTTTGAGGTATATTCTCCTCCATTATCTGACCTGAGTATATTAATCTTTCTTTCAGAAAGATTCTCTATCAAGGCTTTGAATTCCTTGAATTTGTTGAACACTTCATCTTTAGATTTCAAAAAATATACCCAGGTCTTACGAGAATAATCATCAAGAAATGATACATAATATACATACCCACTTATGGAGGATGATGGCATTGGGCCACATACATCTGAATGAATGAGCTCTAGGACTCCTTCTACTTTGTTGTCTCTCTTCGGAAAAGGGTTGTTGATGTTCTTCCCTTGTGCACATCCATTGCATACGCCTTCATGGTCAACCTTGAGTTCTGGTAAACCTGTGACCACTTTGCATATGTATGGTAGCGCCTTGTAGGTGATGTGAGCTAATATTCTATGCCAAATTTCACATGATTTTTTAATGGCGTGGTTCATGGAAGCCTCTGAGTGACCCTTTAGTTTATACAAGCCATTTTCTTCACTTCCAGTGATGATTGATTCATTTAAGGTTTCTCCTTTAGCCCACATAAGAACTTCTCCATCTATAAAGGAAACTTTGAAGCCTTTCTTTTCTAAAGGTGAAATGGAGATTAGGTTCTTTGTCATACAGTACGTCCTTTATTTTTAGTGAATTCCCTGAATTCAGTTTGTGGTTTGATTCTCCCACTCCCTTGATGGGATATTGGTAATCATCTCAAAGTGTCACTTTCTGAGAAAACGTCTTTTCTGAGATACAAGAGAGAATGTCTCTTTGTCCTGTCATGTGCTTGGATGCACCACTATAAATGAGCCAAGCGTCCTCTCCAAGTGTTACAGATCCTGAGAGGGCCGAGATTAAGACATGGTCTTTGATCTGCTCTCTTATCATATTTGTGGGTGGCTTTTCATCTTCGACTACATGGGCATGGTGCCTCTTATGTTTTCTCTTGTATTCTTCTCGTCTGGTTGGATAGAATTTCACAATGTGTCCCATCTTTTCACAATGATAGCATTGTACAGATGAGTAATCTATTTCCCTTCATTGTCCTTTCTTCTAAAATATCCTTGGATGAGATTCTTTATTATTGAATTTGTTTAGTGGTTGAGACTCTTTATGAGTCTCCTTTTGGAAGTAGGGTTTCTTCCTTCCTCTTTTGGTGTGAGTAGTTAAGGCTTGATCATCATCTCTTGCCAGTGGCACTTCACGGTTAGTTACTCTTGTTTCTTCTTGGATGCATTCTTCCCATAGACTATCAAACTTCAGTTTCTTCGTTTTGGCACATATCGTTTGGATGAATGCATCCCAAAGTCTTGTGAGACCATTTAGGGCCGTCATTATGAGTTCATATTCGTATAAGGTATCTCCAATCGCTTCTAACTGTTCTTTGAATTCTGAGATTCTGGAGAAATATTCCTGAATTGTTTCTCCTTTCTGCATCCTTGTATTCTTCAGTTGAGTTCTTAGATTCATCTTCCAGTTTATGTTCTTTCCTTCATGCAGTCTGGTCAAGGCATCAAACATTTCTTTTAGAGTCTTCTTAGATGACAGATAAGGAATCAGGTGGTCTTTGATTGAATCTGCAATGATTCTTTTAGGGCTGAAAAGCTTCACCATCAAAAATCCCTAATTTGCATGTACGACAACAGTGACATTTTTCACTCTTGTGAAAGATGTTTTCTTCAGCTTGGCTCTGATACCATGTTAATGTTTAAGCCATTATTATAGTTCTTTGCATTTCAATAAATAACAATAGCATAACACAAGATCACTGAGAAATACAGAATCATAAGAGACACAACATTTATCCTGGGAAACCCTCTAGGGGAAGAAAACCCAACAAAACTTCCTTATTATAGATAGCCAATACGATGCCAAGAGATAACTCAAGCTAATACAGAAGATCCTCTCCCAAATATGCACCACTCTCTCTCTCTCTCTTCTCCAACTGCAATTCTGAAACTTGTCTCTCAATGAGCAAGTGAGGTGTGTGTCTAAGTGAGGCGCTAGCCTCCTTATTTATACAAATCTAGAACGTGTGAAGTGTCTCTTCACTAGCAGGGCTGACTTCTCAAACTGGGTGGTTATAACCACCTTTATTATATTTTGGGGCCTCTTGATATATTCTAGGGCCGACTTCTTCTTTTTCCTTTTACAATTAAATTATGACCAATCCACAAAAGGGGATTTGGTCCTTATACAATAGCCGACATGATCAATCCACAACGGGGATTGATCCAATGAATAATATATCAAATAATAATAAGAATACACTTTGCAGTTACATTATTTTAACAGGTTGACCTCTCCATCCTTTCCCCTTCCTCCCAGCCAAGAATATATGAGAGATAATAAAACTTTACATTAAATCATCGCCATCAACCAACCATCACATAGAGCCTAATAATGCTTCATGAGACTTCTTCAACTTATGTAATTCTTCAATTCTTGGAATACTCTGATCCTGTAAATAATGTTACTCAATGTATTCTCTGAAACTCCTCCAAGTTTCACTCCTTGAATCCTCCCCAAAAAGAAGTTATAGAAAGAATGGTAGACTTTATTCAATTCTGGTTTATTCAGGAGAGCGAACTTGTACAGAATGCCCTGCACTCAATATTTAACATCAGATTCTGAAACTCGTACACAAGAAACTACAGTCTGTAATATTTCCAATGAAATTGGTCGCACTTTATTTGTATTCTCTATGAATAATTTATGACTATTTTACTCAGAACACATGTTTATGACTAGCTTCAGGACTAGTCAAAAACCCTATCTTCCACAGAGTGTATCTCCATAATTATATTGAATCAAGAGATGAAACTTTTACCACAGGTACCTTGATATGTCTTCTCAATACCATAGCAATTTCACCATCTGAATCATTCTAGAAAAAAATTTATAGCGAAAATGGTAAGATGACCTGTAAATAACATACCTTAGAAGACATCACCAAAACACTTCATCCTCCCTTGAAATCCAGCCTTCTTTACTTTTGATTTCCTCTGAAATTTGACTTGTGTATCAAATGAATGTATAATGATATTTATTTATACCATTTATGTCACTTCCCTTTAACATTACAGCCGACCTGACACTTTCTTATTTTGTAATTCTTTTCTTTAATTATCTTCAAGGCCTACATGTACTTCCTTCTTCAATTCACTTTGTCATCTTCAAAAATTCATTTCTCCTCAACCATGAGGATCCACGTGACGTGCCACATACCACCGGAAACAACATGATGTATACTATACATCCATGGGTGTTGTATCTGCATGTGCGTTGTCCTTCATGTCCAAATACCTTCATCAATCTTGCGGTCCAAAACCCATGACTAGGGTTGACATCAATGACAACAACCAATCTTCCAACAGGGGAAACATTCAACTTCTTGTTCAAATTATTATTTCAAATTACTTACGCCCATTTTCCATCAATATCATTGTTGGCTTGAGAATTATTTTGAGCTTGATTTGACTGTGTGACAACAAGCTGACTAGGGGTGAAGTTGGGCTATCAATGAGAATTTATTTTGTGGTTAGGAATCTGGAAATGGAAACATATGTTTTGCAGGTTAATATATTTGATTGATTTTTCCAACATCTTATCTCCTACTTAAAAAAATACAAATCCCTTCAAGTCTTTAGAGAGGTTAATACAAAGGAAAATCCTTTTATAGGGCCTGGATTTTAAAAGTGTGTATTCCCATGGTAGATGAACAATCCAACCTATTTATACGTTTTCTCAAGGAAAGGTCCAAACTACATGGGATGGATGAAGAACTTGATCCACATGGGATAGGAAAGTCGACCCATATGGTAGGTTGAGAAACCCTTCTCCCACTAAGAGAGCACTACTAGGGTATTATTACATACCCAAAGACCACATGTAATGACTTTATGGGCATGGGATTCCTTACATAATTGAAACAAGAAGAAGTCTTTGGTCATGCTCTTGATGTGGCGGTAATGACACTCATGAGGTTCCCAAACCTCTTTAACCTAATTCTTAGTGATAGATTATGACAAAATCTCCCTACAAAATAACCAAAAAGATTTTGTTCTTTAACTACAACACATTCATTATCATATCTAGATAAGCAAATATCAATATGAGTTTCCTTAGCGTTAAGATTACCTTGTAATATACTTTTAGGAGAAAATTTATTTAACATTTTCAGTGGTACCATCATTACTACCAATAATAGGGTTTTTACTATCAACTCCAATAATAATTGGGTCAAAATATCTACTATTAAGTATATGGGAGTCTATTTTAAGGCTCTTAAAGGATTTGTTTCAAAGTCAACAACTAGTCAAAACTAACACATATTACTTAATGAATAATAAAACAACATTAATAATAAATATAATATTTACGAGACAAAATAATAATAATAATACTTATACCCATAACAACTAAAAACCATCACCAAACCTAAATATTTAAATACTTCTGGAATCAAATTTACTCAAATATATAAGATTCAACCTATCTCAACACATCCTATTCCATATAAAGTGGATTACATTAAAACCATCTCAATTGAGTGTATTCTCATGTTAAAAGCTTCATGGATTACTTAGAATCTCATCATTTTAAGCTTTTTAACACGGGAGATTATAAGCTTTTTAACATGGATTACTTATAATCTCATCATTTTAAGAATAACATGTGGTTATTCTTTGACACTAAGGCCTTTGAAAAAGTATTTCGAAGGATATAAAAATGAAAATTGGATTTCCTACAAATATCACACTTCCTAACTTAGGACAATGAAAATATCAGTGTTGTGGGGCTTTTGGATATTCTAATTCTGTGAATTAATTTTTTATCTTTTTAGCATTTCAATAAATTCAATACATGCTAAGGTGATGTGTATAAAAGAGAAGGTTCTCTAAGAATTATGCATTGCTTCAACCTTAAGTAAGTTAGATACATAAATCACAATTCTAAATGAAGTACTTTGGCCGGCCCAAAGTCAATACTTCTAGAAAATCTACTTTACCGAATATTTCCAAATTCCAATAGTTCACTCTTTTCTCTCGAGATCTACTTTATTCGAAAAAGAACAAAGTAGCCTGCATTATTTTTTTTCCCTCAAAGGTCAATGGCGTGGCGGTGTTTTATAGGGGATTTGGTTTGGCTTGTAAGTTGTATATTATGAACCATTATTTTGGAAAGTTCAAAAACATAAGGTAAGAAATGTTAGTGTGTAAAACATATATATATTTTGTTGGAAATAATTTTATGATTTTTAAGACAAAACATGATATGAAGAAAGTTTGTTAACATTGTGTTTTTTTTTCAAAATATTCATATTTTAACAACAAAGAACAACCATTTTATTCAAAAACTGATAAATGATAAGTAAATAGACAATAGACAGGAAATTAATAACTAATTGATTTGTTTGACAACAATTAACATTGCATTGATTTGTTTGACAACAATTAACATTGCATTATGTTACAACATCTATGTTATACTAGATTACATTGTGTTTTTTTTYAAAATATTCATATTTTAACAACAAAGAACAACCATTTTATTCAAAAACTGATAAATGATAAGTAAATAGACAATAGACAGGAAATTAATAACTAATTGATTTGTTTGACAACAATTAACATTGCATTGATTTGTTTGACAACAATTAACATTGCATTATGTTACAACATCTATGTTATACTAGATTACATAGTGCATCTTGATACAATATATTTGTAAAGACAACTATTTCATATAAGATATATGTCCATAATATAATATTTTTTTATATATTTAAGGCAAAACTAAAGTTTTTTCATAACATATAGTGTTTTTTCATAAACTCAAAGAAATTGCCTTAAATTATTGAAGAAAACCATAGATAAATTTAAGTAACATTTGATTCCTTCTCCCCCCCCCCCCAACTAGGAAGTGTAGATTCAAGGTTACTAGATTGAAGATTTAGTGGTTGCAATGTTGCTTTCTTTTTTGTAAAATGCAGGATGCATGATCCGAATTGGATCTTGGAAAATGTTTGTAAGTGTTGTAAATAAACATGTTTCTTTTCATTTCGTTTTATTTGGTCCTCTGGGACAATGGGAAGGTGAAATGAACATCTATAACAATTGGCCTTCCAAAAGCATCCCATTAAAAATAATGAGAGCTATAATGAAGAGGACAAGGAAGGGAGATTCAAGGAGAAAGAGGGAAGGACAATAGCATAAATTGAAGCTTGAATAGGGAAACATGCTTGAGGTTGAGTGGACGAAGGATTTAATGTGCCTATTCACTCTAAGCGAAGGTGTCTCTTAGCCATGACATCTGTAATTTTTTTCTTTACTATGAGTAACAATACACAGGCTCAATGTATAGCTCACCCCTTTGTAATTTTCTCCCAAGCATAATAAAATAATCCCATTTAAATGATGAAATATGTGAGTTAATGCATTATGTTCTTCGGGTATTATTGTGATGATTTACCATGATCTAATTCATACTAAATCGAAGTAAATTTTGAGCCAGTAGCACCCATCCACATAATCTATTTATTGTTGGGCGTTTAAAGTTTCTTATTGGTCAATTTCCTCTTTGCCTGGGCGATTCCTTGTTTGTCTCCGATGTTTTCTCTGTGCCTAGGAAAGTTCACTACTACCTGGGCATTTCCCTTTCACCCATAGGTTGTACGAACACCATACGGGCTAGACAAAGTCTGTACATGCCAATAACTAGTTGTTGGGTGAATTTATAGATCTATGGGCATTTTTTGTCCATTGTTGAGCATATAAATTCATCCTTGTATTTTTTATTTTTTTTGGGGGACCAAAATCGCCCCTAGATGTTTTTTTGTTTGTCTGGGGTCACCAAATTTCCCTGCAAACGTTTTTCCTTTGTTTTTGAAGAACGAATCCGCCCTTTGGATATTGTTTTTCAAATGTTGGTTGATTCACGACTGAGCTTTCATTTGGTCGATTCGACCATCAAAGCATCCGATTGGGATTTCATTTGGTCAACCCGGCCACTGGAGTAGTTGGTCGAGATTTCATTTGGTCAACTCGGCCATTAGAGAATCCAACATGGATTTCATTTGGTCGACTCGACCACTGGAGTAGTCGATCGATCTTTCATTTGGTCGATTTGATCATTAGAGCATCTAACTAGGGTATCATTCAATCGACCCAACCATCAAAGCATTCGACTGGTCAATCATTGTGCCGAATCAACTTGTGGGTGGTCAACAGGCTTATTAGTTTGGTCGACTTGGTTTTTTACTGACATATTGTAGGACTTACAACTAGTTGAAGAAGATCAAGATAAAAGAATAAGATTATTTTGCAGAAGCATCCGTGTTGGTGAGACGGGCGGGCCATAGGCCTACCATTTACAAATCAATGCATGCAAAGCCCAAATTAGAACATGGTAATGGGAATAATGGTGGGAACTGCAACAATTGAGTAATGATAGAAGACATTGTATATTACAAGGTATTCAAATGAAACTATGGTGTAGTTAATATTATAGAAAGATATCCACATCATTTTGAACACATTATGAATAAAATATATAGTTAATTTTGTAGCAAGTATCCCTATAATTCTGAGCACATCATGAATAAAATCAAAAGCCAATATATGTTAGTACATATAAAAGACAAATTCCCTTTCATATATGAGTGATCTATGTATGGGTAATTGCTTTGTATACTTGTGTGCTTAGATAATTTGATGGACAACATAGGCAATAACAAATAGCACCACAAATCAATACAAATGCAAGAGTATGGCGATGGTGGTGTTAGCCATAGGTTGATATTTCCCCTATAGAACACAATCCTCATCAAGGACAATTCTCCTTTGTGCAACCATTCACTCAACATAATATTGAGATTTTCTAGGCTTTGAATCTTCAACAACTAGTACAACTTGATCTTTATTTACAAAACAATAAGTGAAATTTTAATCATCTAATTCCCTCACAAGGCGAAGAGGTTTTGAGAATTAAGGTGTTGATCTCTTTGTGAGAATTGTCTGAATTGCTTTGTTGGGACAATGGTGATGAATATGAGGATATAGAGTTCATTCTATTATAGAAATTGCAAGGCAATGAAATAAGTGTGAGTCTTAATGGATGTCATTGGTAGTTTTCTTGACAATATTAGAAGTTGTCACTATCTGACATCCCGGAGGTAATTTCCTCATAATGATAGTAATAAGGAGAACCTTGTAGATGACATAAATAAGTAGGTCTCAACGGGCAAGGAAAATGAAAAACAACGTAACAAAATGTATAACAAATGGTGTATTTTGATTGGTTGCATAGACCAATCCTAGGAATTTGGGAATTTAGTGTTCACTATATAAATGCATTACAATGTAATTATTGATTAATATGAGGAAGGAATTGGGAATTTTTATAGTTAGTAAAGTTTGGGATTGGATCTTTAAGTTTTGTAATTAAATTTGTTGGTTTATTTAAAAAAAAATAGACATTTTTTCTTGGATTGATGAGTTTAATGCAATATAAAAATTCAATAGAGTAAAATTTCTCATTTTCATTTAACAAAGAAATATTAAAAAATTGTTAAAAAGTTCAACATAGTAAATGTTTTACTTGGTATAATAACTTTCTAATTTATCTAAACCTTTATTTGCATATTATTATTCAACTTAAAGAAGTGGATATGGATGTGACACATTTGCATTGGTTGATATAATTTTTGGGGTGCACCCTGCTATATGACCTAGGAAACTCCTGCAAATTTTGTTTTCCCTTTAGTGCATTATCTCATAGAAGTGAAAAAAACAAAAACTAAGGAAGAGATTGATAATTGTGGACCATTTTCCTTATATAACATTGATTACAAAGTAAGTGCAAAAACTTTAACAAACATACACCATCCTTTAGTGATATTATCTAACCAAACTTGCTTTGTCATTTACATGAAGAGAATGGATAAAATGATAGCTATCGAAGAGGTAATGTACTTTGCAAAGAATGTAAAAGTTATTTATCTAACCAAACTTGCTTTGTCATTTACATGAAGAGAATGGATAGAATGATAGCTATGGAAGAGGTAATGTACTTTGCAAAGAATGTAAAAGTTGTTTACATGTCTTGTATGTTGTTTGGGATGTCTTCATAGTTATCAAAGAATGTAAAAGTTGTTTACATGTTGTGTATGTTGTTTGGGATGTCTTTATAGTTATCCTTAAAAGACATACATACTTTGGAACAATTTGTTGTGGCAAAGAGTCTTTTAGAGTAACAAATGTTCTTATCGTTAAGTAAGTTTTAATTAAAAAAAATCTATTTTATGTATAGTTAATCAACATTTTTTGTTTTTCAATTTTTTTTTTAATATTTTATTGACATAAATATTTTCTCTATTTTGAAGTGGATAAAAAAAAGAATGGATTTTTCTCTTCACTGGTTTATGTATCAACAATTTTTTTTTGTTGTTGATGACACTATGCTCATGGTTTGGGCATGGTTTGGGATGATTAAACTAAATCTCATGTAAAAAAAAACAATACTTCAATTTTTTTTTTTATAAAGTTTTGGGAATGAAGGTTAAGTTTGCAAAAACAATTTCAATTTTTATGATTGCCTTTACATTGATAGAGATTATTTGATTAATCACTACAATACGTGGTAAAACTTTGATTAATATTGTAAAACTTTGATCAATAAACATACAATTTTCAAATATTTTGGTGTTCTGAATGTTTTATTGAATAATTGGGTGGCTTTTTTAGAAAAGATTAAGAAATTATTTATTAAAAGAATGAGTGTCGTTTCTAAAAAGAATTGAGAAATCACTAAGTTTTTGAAATAATAGTTATATTAACCTTATAAAGAAAGTTATAACATTAAAATTTACCTTTTCGAAAACAATTAACTATGTATCTTCCATCCACTACACTCCTAAGATCATATGTAACAAGATAGCCAAAATATTCTTACAATACATATGGGCTCCCCATCGTGAGTAACAAATTGGATCATCATATGTACTTTAGTGCAAATGGGAATAATATATCCTCACAAAAAAGCAAAGGGATTAAGGAGGATATGAGACTTCTTCAATTCTAATCATGAAAATTAATATTTGCAATATATGTGGGCTCCCCATTATGAGTAATAAATTGGACCGCTCTATGTGTTGTGGTGTAAATGGGACAAGTGATCCTCACAAAAGCAAATGGATTAAAAAGGATATGAGACTTCTTCATTTCTAATCACTAAAATTAACATGGTGTAATTAAAAGTATTTTGCCAATAAACATTTGCTATGTTTATTTAGGCAAATCATTTGAATAGTTTATAACCCAAGATAAAAAACATAGTAGAAAAGGCATGGTTGAAAAATATATTATTTCTTTTTAATGATTTTGGAGATATAGGTATTGAAACAACTTTTCGAAACCTGCAACACATCTCTAATGGAAGACAGGGATGAAAATAATTATTTATTCAATTTTGGGGGGTTTGGAGGGCCCAGACTCTGGCTCTAGTCTACTTCTCGGTATTGTTGAAGGAGTCAGCTACTTAGGCGGAGGTTCTTCTTGGCTTTTTCCTAGTTTCTTTCGGGGTTTCTTAGCTAGACCCTTGTTTAGCGGATGTTCTTAAACCGCTAGACTTTACACACTGTCATTTCACAACTGTTTTGACTGTCATTTCACAACAGGGGCTTAACTACTTGAGTCAGTCCTATGTTCTTGTCTCCTAGCATCTTCCTTAGTGGAGTATAGGTGGCAATGTCTTAACTCATTAGAGACGTGCATTGGTGGAGGCTGAAGTCATCACATTCATGGGTGCGGTTGACGAGGCACTCAGGCGCAGTGTGGGTCTCTTCACCTCGGTCGACGAGCTAACGCACTGTGCGAGAATTAACTCCTCGAGGAAGTCGGATTTGGGGCTCATTTCCACCTTTGGATCGACTAAATTTTCTGCCTTATCCTCCGACGCCTCCATTTCTCCAACGAACTCTCTAGCAGAGCCTCCTGCTAGACAGGGAGTCGTTCCTTCTTCCTTAGCTAATATTAGTGTTGAAGGGAAGTATGTTAGTGTATCCCTTACGAGGAAGACGAATTTAAAGCCCTTTCCTTAGCACACTGTGGTAAAACCTCCTGTACTTATCCCCAACGTTTCTTTTGTTGCTCCAGTAAACCTTCCAGCAGGGTCCATAACTCGACATAGAACTGCTCCTTTCCCCTCAGCGGAGCCGAGATTTTTAGGGACCTCTGCAGGTGTTTTTCCATAGGTGGGGGAGCCCATAATCCTACTGGTGGAAGAAAGTCGAGTTTAAGACCGTGGATTTCAAACTAGGCTAAGAGAAAAATGGTGCTAGGGGCAGACATTGGACTGGAAGATTCAGTTAGCCTGGCATTGTGCACTTTAGTGGGTCATCTCTCCTACCGTTCCATGTGAAAAACTAGTATTGCAGAGTGGGTATAGTCTTCCTGGCAGCCTCTATTGGGTTACGAGCCAGAGATTTTTTACATGAAGAGAGGGTGGTTTGGATTTCACTTTAAAACTTATGAGGACACTTCACTTATCCTGGACCGGTTTTGGATTTTAGATGGAGGCAGTTTAATGTTGAAGCATTGGTGAGTCAGCTTCAACCCGACACATGATTAATTCGGTTTGCATCACCTCTAGGTCCTTTTACCTGGGTTGCCTCTGCACCTATGGAACGAGAAATCCTTAGAGGCCATTGGGAATGCACTCGACCACTTTATCAAATATGATAAATAGGCTCTCGTATCTTCAGAAAAAAATTTGGCAAAGGTCTTGGTTGAATTAGACATACACGCAGGATCGTTGGAATCCTTAGATATTGATTGGAGAGGACATTATATCTGTCAAAAGTTGGATTACCTGGGAATTCCATTCAGGTGCTCTTTTTGCCGACAGACGAGCCACTTGAGAAGACTTTGTCCTAGTTTTGTGGAGGAGGAACAGTCGGAAGACACTATGATAAATTTGTCGACCAGAGTCGATTCACTAGGAGTGGATTCATGAGTTTTAAACACCTTCTTCCCAGAGGCACAAGGATCTATTGACTCAGCTTTCTCGAATACTGTTACTGGTAAGCTAAAGTTTATTTTCCCTTCTTTATTTTTCTCATTGTTGACTTGGGAAAGAGACACTTTGGATTCTTCCTCTCTAATGGGTGCAAGGTCCTCGATTTTACCCTCGGTGGATAAGTCATAGGCTCGGGAGGGTACTTGCCTACATTTTACAACACCCGTTGACTCTTTGCGGGGGGGGAGAGAGGGTATTCCATCCTTTGTTTCTGTGAAACCCCAAGATTTTTTTAGAACTACAAGTGATACAAACAGGATTTCTCCACTCCAGTTGACACCCTTTCTTGTGAATCAGAGGATTTGAAGGGTGTAAGAGTTGTGTTCAGTGAGCCGGATGGGTGTAGTATCAACCCGAGTTTTAGAGAATCAGAAGCTAGTGAAAGTTCCATAGGAGTCGTTTTAGATACCTTGATCTCGACCTACAAGGAGGCTCTCTCTCATATACATATTCCTACCCTTTAGGGGAGAAGTGTCTATCATAAACTGGAGCCTCATGGGGTCTCGGGACGTTTGGATAAGATAGGGCTGGGTTTGAGGAAGGATTATACTTGGTCAAAGGGGTTGGGGTTTGATCTCTCCCCTATAAAAACCAGAAGTGCACATAAAAAGGAAAAAAACACTCCTTCTCTTTCAGAGGTACACCAAACAACTCTTTCAGATTTTGGGGCGCTCAGAGACATTAAATCCCTTCCTATGGGCAAGCCATGATCTTTCTCTCCCTCAATATCAGAGGGGTGGGGGGGACCCTGAAATCAACCTCCTTTAGAATACTTCTTAGTAGGACTTCTCCAGATATCATTTTCCTACAAGAAACGTTGGTCGATAGAAATAAGGCCATAAATTTTTTGAACACCTTTTGACCCTCTTGGCTAACATGTGTTGTTAGCTCGGTAGGAAATTCTGGGGGACTTTTAGTGACTTGGGACCCTTCGAAATTTGAACTAGTCCCTTACCTGTGCTTTGGTGGAATTTTCCTGGCAGGTACCTGTCTTTGGAATAAACAGTCGATTTCACTTCTTAATGTTTATGGACCATGTTCTGTCAGAAAATTATTTTGGGACAAGGTGGCCACCAGGGGCCTGCTAGCACATAAGAATCTGATAGTAGTAGGGGACTTTAATCTCACTTTAAATGTCGAGGAAGTATGGGGAGCCTCGGCACATCTGGACCAATTGGTTGGGTACTTTAATATTTTCTTTCAAGAACATTATCTTGTGGATATAGCTCCAGACGAGCTAGTTCCAACTTGGCGAAATGGCCGAACAGGATCAGAGTCTATCTCTAAATGTTTGGATCAGGTGTTTTTTTTTTAAGATCTGGTAATTGGCGAAGGAAGGATCAGGTCATGGGTGGCATACCCTTATCTGTCGAACCACGCTCCAATTCTACTGCAATTTGATTCTCTTCCTTTTTTGATAGTGTATCCCTTTAATCTAAACTCGAGCTGGTTGCTTGAAGCAGAATTCTCAATTTTAGTAAAAGAAGTCTGGAAAAACCCAATATTTAAGAACGAACTGGAAGCGCAACAACGGTTAGTTTGGAAACTGAAGACCCTAAAATAGAAAATCAAATCCTGGGAAAAAAACCTTAGAAGGAAAAATCTTCTAAGATTGGAACAACTGGAGGGAGGATTACCGGCCAGCCTACAAGAAGATTCGCAAGAGGGGGGAAATCGAGCTAGGGACAATGTCTTGAATATTTTAGAGATTGAATGAAATCAGATCCTCCTAGCAAAAGAAATTTTGTGGAGACAACAGAGCAAGGCAACTTGGATTAAAAGCGGAGATCAAAATTCAAAGTTCTTTCATCACTATGCAAGTTCTAGCAGAAATAAAAAACACATTTGGGAAATTAAAGATGAGACTGGAAAAATCCATTATGGTCAGGAAGCACTCAAGTTAGCAGCCACAAAAAACTTTAAAATTTTTTATGGGGATTCTAATCACACAAGTATTGTAGACCAAGTCTTTGTAGCCATACTTTTCTCTCGTTTCGTCAAAAAGGAGGATTCCTTACTTCTGGATAGCCCCTGCACTAAGCAGGAAATATGGGAAGTCCTAAAGTCATTTGCAAAAGACAAAATTCTGGGCCCCAATGGCTAGACAATCGAGTTCTTTTTACATTTATTTGATTTAGTGGGTGTCGAACTGCTCAAAATGGTGGAAGATACAAGGTCCTGTGGAAAAGTGATAAGTTATGTAAACTCGACTTTCTTGACTCTAATTCCAAAAGTAAACAATCCTTCTACTTTTGGAAATTGCAAACCCATCATCCTTTGTAACTTGTGTTATAAATTGATCACAAAGGTTATCGCAAATAGGATAAAGCCTATACTTTCGCGGACTCTGTCAGGTGAAGAATTGAGGTTTTTAAAGGGCGGACAGATTTTGGATGCCATTAGCACGGCCTGGGAATGCTTGCATAGTATAAAGATGAAGAAATCAAAGGTGATAATCTTGAAGATGGATCTAATGAAATCTTTTGATTGTATTGGTTGGGAATTTTTACTATTGATTCTTATTCAATCAGGCTTCAATGAACAAAACACAAAGTGGTTAATGAGTTGTGTGACTAGTGCAAACTTTGCAGTCCTTATAAATGGTGAGACCTCACCTTTTTTCCACAGTGACAGAGGCTTGAGGCAGGGTTGTCCACTCTCTTCTTTGATGTTTATTTTGATCATGGAAGGTCTTATCCTACTGCTAAAAAAAGGACAGGATGAAGGGAAGCTGACAGGGGTGAAGGTTTCTAGGATTGTAAAGATCCTTCATATTTTCTTTGTTGATAATGTTGTAATCATGAAAAATGACTCCTTAGAGGAATGGAAGGAAATAAAATACATTTTGAACATATTTTGTAGTGCTTAGGGTTTGAAGATAAATTGGACAAAGTCGACCTTTCACTTTTCTCAAATTCAAGGGCCATCCTTGGAACTTTTTAAAGAAGTCTTCCCATACAACTTTGTATATCTATCTGAGGGTTTTAAGTATCTTAGTTACTTTCTAAAATTTGATTCTTATAAGGCAGCAGATTGGATTCGGCTAGCAACAAAGTTTGAGAAAATAATTGGTCATTGGTGCAACAGATGGCTCTCCCTAGGAGGCCGCTTCACTCTAATCAAAGTAGTACTTGAATGTCAACCTGTTTTCTGGATGGCACTGGTAGCCATACTATCCTCGGTACTAGACAAGATTATAAAGTTAACTTACAATTTTCTCTGGTCGAGATGTATAGAAAAACCACATTTTCACTTATGCAATTGGGATTTTCTTACCAAACCAAAACAAAAGGGAGGTTGGGGGATTAGAATTATTTTTCATTTAAAAAAATATTTAGCTACAAATTCTCTCTGGCGTGTGTTGACAAAGGAGGGGATCTAGAATTCGGTTATAAAAAACAAATAGCTCCCCTATTTTTCGGTTTCCACCTAGTTCAGAATAGCTAATTCCACAGCGAGAGCGACCTCACAAACTTGGAAAAATCTGGTGAAGTCAGTAAATCTGATCACTCACTGGCTATGTTGGAATCCAGGGTCCGGTCATTTGGTAATTATTGGTAAGGACTATATCTTGGGACTGGAGAAGTCATCTTTCTTATCTCCAGAGCTCATATCTTCCTTAAACTTTAAAAACATTAGATACTTTTACCAAGCAAGAGGTATCTCTAGGACAGGGTTTTTTTCCAGTCAGTTGGAAAACCAATGATGAGATCAGGCTCACTAGTGACTTGGCATTGGAATGGGATGACTTATGTAGGGTGCTATTAGTATCGGGTGTGCAGCTACAAAACAAAGAGTATGAGCTCATGTGGACTGGGGGGGACAAATCTGGACTTAATTCTGTCAAAAATGTTTATACTTCTTTAACAAATAAAATCTGACATCAATCTATTGGTGGCTGGAGAAGACACCTGTGGTCCTGGAACATTTCACAAAAAATCCTATTGTTCACCTAGCTAGCCATTGAAAATAAAATTCTTACTTGGGACATATTGCAATGGAAAGGCTAGGAAAGACCCAGTATTTGCCAATTGTGTTCAAGTGATTCAGAGACAGTGCTGCATCTTTTTGTTAAATTCTCCTTCACAAGACAAGTCTGGGATAGGATAAAAAGTGAACGAAAGTTAAATTCTGATTGGGAAGGGAACTCTTTAACTGTTTGTTATGAAAATTGGGCCAAAAAGGAGAGAAACTATCTCACCCTTCCTTCATTGGTATACTGGTTTATTTGGTTGGAATGAAACAAGAAATTGTTTGAAAATGGGATCCCTTTTGTAAGTGCATCCGTTTATAAAACACTCAGAATTGTTGCTAACATGACAACTCCAACAAAAGTGGCGATCCCAAAAAAAGTCAAGATCCACTTACAAGGAGGCACTTCTAGAGGTTGGTTTGATGGAGCAACACATTCTAATGGTGTTCATAGTGGGGCAGGGGGATTGATAAGGTTAACTGATAATTATTTTACAAATGGGCCTTTAACTATGGTTCAGGAACCAACACTAGGGAAGAATTACTTAGAGTTTGGGCTACTCTAAACTTGACATCTAGATTCAGCATTGAAGCATTACAATTTTTTGGTGACTCCAAAATCATAATCGACTGGTTGAATCGCAGAGGAAAACTGTAGGTTATTTCTCTTTTGGGTTGGAAGGACTGAATCAGAGAGCTCCAAACCTTCTTCAGGGAGATCAGCTTCACACATATCTATCAGGATCACAACAAGGATGTTGATTTACTGTCCAAGATCGCACTCCAGAAGCAAGAAGGAAAAATTGCATACAACCATTGGGTTGATGGACAAGAGGGCCCCACTCTCTTTATTAATATCTTTTAGCATACATCCCATCTTATAGTGTTTTATTTTAACATAATCAACTGAAGGTTGTCAGTTTCTCTTTTGAGGTTATACTTGTTTCAAGGAAAGCTACAAAGGGACAGTGAGAATTACAACCCTTTCATTATGTTTTTTTGGCTCAGATCCTACCTTATGCAAACAAACTCATACTTAAGTTTTCATAGTTTGGAGGTTGTATGTAACTAGCTCAGTTTTTTTCCATGTGAACAAATGATATATTAATATAATGAGCAATTTTTCTGTTGGAAAAAAGGTATTGAAAATTTATATTTGGGAAGATAATTGGTGAGATCCAGACCTTAGATTTTTAGATTAAGAAGGAAGTATGAACTATTTGGATTGGGCTTTAAAGTAATGTGGTTTAGTACGACTATTGGATCTCTTTGATCCATATGAAACAAATTAGTTGGAATATCATACTTTTTAGTGAATATCATGTTGTTGGGATAAGATTTGTGTAGGAAGTAGCCAACTTTAATCAAATTTATGATTAGCACATCTCTTAATGGGAAGGGAGAGATCGTCAAGGGAAAAGTTATATGATGGAACGATCAATTAACTCTTTCCTCAATCAAGGAGTTTTATGCTGACATTTATGAGAGCCTTGAATGCATAGAATCCTAAGTATCTAGTGAAATGATAATGATTTCAATAGAATATATGGCATATCAAGGGAGAACATGACACATTGGTTTTTATACATCATTCTTTTTATTACCAATAATTTTCAACTCACTAAATGTTAGCCCAAAATATGAGCTTCTCAATTTATGTTAACAAGGCAACAAATCAACCTGTGTTTTTTGGAACTACAAGTGGATACATAGAGTATGGTATGGTTGGGTGGAGGTTGTTAACTTAAAGACATGAATTGAAGAAATTAGATACAATGGAATATTATCTCGTGACTTCATATTCTTCAAGATCTTGGAAGGAAGTGACGATTGATAGCATAATACAAATAAATTTAAGTGGCCACCCCTTTTTTCAACTAAAGTTTTTAACCATAAAATCTTGCAAGCCAAGAATCAACCATTCTTTATAAAGTTGTTGTGTCCACTTAATTTTTTTAAGACAATGTTGTATGAAAATTGGTATGCTCAAAATAGATATGAGAAAATAAAAGACAACTTTTCAATGAATCATTTTCCTAGTTAATATTGCATTGTTTTGTTTAAAAAATATTATCAAGTCAAATTAGGTGAATAATGACATTAGAAAATGATTTAAGAGTTGAGGATAAAAACATGCAACAAGTTTAACATATAAACTGTTATATTGATATTTTTTTTCTTATATATTTGGTACAAATTGTTATATTGAAGTTTATATGGTTTTTCTTATATATTTGATAGAGTAATACTTACATGCCACAATATCTAGCTTTAACAATTTTCATATATACCACCTTACCTTTTGGGGGATTGAAATCGTTACATGTATGATTTGTTTCTTTTATAATCATTTCAAATTGGACTTCGAGACGATGTAGAGTAAGAAATAATTGTAAAAATAGTAATGATAACTTTAACATTGTCATTAATGTTCAAGCCTTCTTTATTTGCTTATTTTTTCTAAGTTAAAAATTTCAATTTCTATTCAAAAGTGAGAATGAGAAATCACATTTCTCATGTGATTATAGAAAAATACAATATTGTTAACAAGACTATAGAAACCACTTTATCTGCTCAACTTACATTTTCAAACTAAAAGCTAATATTTAGACAAAAAAGATTAGTGTCGATCACTTAGAACTATCGTCCTACCCTCCGGCTATAAAGCCTCACATTACATCATGAAATTGTCGGCCTTTGTAAAAAAAGTCATAATATGTCCAAAACACCTTAATACACATATAAGTAGAAAACAAAACTATATCCATTGTATCTTTTGAGCTTAAAGAAAAAAAATGAAAACCATTGAGAAACAAGAACTCAAAGATAAGATGTGGTAGAGATTGAATCTCCCTCACCATATCCCTCCAAAAAAATATAATCTTCGGCCAAATATTGATCCTTTTTTGAATATAAGATCGACTTCAACATTATTCTCTTTAAAAACATGAGTAAATGAAACCACATCAAAAGCCCATAACTTCTTTTAATTGCTGAGTTAAATCCTTGAGTTAAACATGGTGAATATGAAAAACTCCCTTAATACAATCTCTATTTACTTCTTATATAGATAGAAGTAATAATTAACCATATTGAAAGATGAGGTAAATAATTTTGAATTTTTTTCACATATATTTTTATGATATTTGGTTTTTAGAATTTTATAATAAAAATAAAATGAAATTGATCTTTTATAATAATAGATTTATAATATTTAATTATTAAATATTTAGAAGTGTTTGAGACTCTAGTAAAAATCATCAACAAT
The DNA here is from genome assembly GCA_009831015.1 of Picea engelmannii. Lineage (NCBI taxonomy): Eukaryota > Viridiplantae > Streptophyta > Pinopsida > Pinales > Pinaceae > Picea > Picea engelmannii. The sequence goes on from ML795161.1 coordinate 317,763, forward strand.
TCAAGAGGGGATGGCATAATGATGTCAATATTGGCTAAATCATTGGGGAATAAAATAAGAAGTTATTTTGCATAATATCGATGATATTAAAAATATTGTGTACAAGCTAAATTTAAGGTGAATCTATGTTTCAATAAATAATTATAGGATAAAAGAAAATTAAGATATTATAAGGACGTGGTTAACCCTAACCTTGAAGATCATGTTGGATCATGTTGTCATTGATGCCAATGGTTTGATTGATTAATGTCATTGATTGATGTCAAGTGATGGATTGTTTGATAGGATTGATTGATTGATGATTGATGAACAATGTATATTTATTGTCCTTGATGAGAATGACATATGTCAAGTGGAAACCAATCGATGAAGATGGATCAATGAGTTTTCATTGATATGATGAAAATGGATCAATGAGTTGGCATTGATACATGATGCAATGGTGGATTGATGTATAGATGACTCATTATTATATTATCATGATTGATAACGTGCACAAATGGATGAACTCCAAAGTGGTCCCCTTATGGTGAAATACCTCACGGGAAGATGCTTTGCAGATTGAGTTATCCTAGAAGAATGGTTGGGAAGACCCATGCTTATATGCGGAATAATGAGATGAAGATCAATGAAGTTGTTGTTGAAACTATACTAGATAGATAGTGTTTGTCATGCCATTTCCGGTGTTATGTGGAATGTCACATAACTCCTCACGGTTTGAGAGTTATGGCCCTACGAAGTTGAAGGACCCCCATGTGTTGGCTTGAAGCCCCAAATGGTCAAAGAAGTCAAAGTGCCCTATAAGAAGAAATCATTATTTAAATGATAAAGTAAAGTGACAAATTCAAGATGGATTATTTAAATAATAAAGAAAAGTGACAAATGCAGAAAGATTATTTAAATGATAAAGTATTGGAGAACTTTCTATTTATGGAAAGTGGTTGACCCTAAAATAAGGAAAATAGGTTAAGTGACCTAGAAATGGGTTAAGTGAGCAAGAGGATGAAAGTATAAATAAGATGGCTATGGTATCTTGCACATCATCCATTTTGGTGGATCAATGGAGAACTTCTTGTGAGATTATCTTGTGGAGTATTCATGGAGAGCTTCTTGTGAGAGCATCTTTGGTATGGATCTCTTGAGCATTATTGAAGATCTATTCTGAGAAAGAGAGCGTGAGGAGGATCTCATGGATGCATCAAATTTTTGGCAATGTCGGAGATCTTGACGGAAAAATTCTCGAAGCTTCAGAAACCCTAGTTTCTGAGGTATACGCGGGTTGTCTGTGCATAGGGTGTGTATACATTGAAGGTATACGCGGTCTGTATGAGGACAGGGTGCGTACAATGGATAGAATGATGAAGACTTGTGTTTGAGTTGGTGCCAAGCTCTTGGATGATGAGGCAGGTTCCATATCTGCATTCTATGGCCTCAGATATATCACTGAGACACTGGTATGATTATATTATTGTCTTGATGGATACTATTGTTTGATGTGTTGTGAATGCTTAGGGAATTCTTGGTATGGCTTCTATGATGTGGTTCAGTTTGGTTGATTTGGTTGATGGAGTGAGCAATACTCTTTTGATTAAGTGGTGACATGATTGTTGCGGTATACTAGTTGTTTATACATGATTGAGATAGTATTCATATTGATTTGTTGTGGAGCATGAACAAGCTATTGGAGAGCTTGGATGTGTTGTGACTGGTTGGTGGGTAGATTGGACAGTCAGAGACATAAGAGAATGATATATTGTTTGCAGATTATCTGAGTTGATCTTGAAGGATAAACCCTAACACCTCAGAAGGTATACGCAGACTGTTGTATACATTGGACGCGTACATACGTGTGTTGTAGTGAGCCAGGGCGTGTACACATACGGGCTGCACTAATGACAGGTCGCGTGTCTGTTGACAGATTGATATCAATTGAGGATTTTTGCCTCATCTCAGTTGGTGCTGAGTATGTAATTTGAGTCTTGCATAATAGAGTCGGTGCTCTTGTAGAGTTGTACTCTAATCAGTTGTTGTTGATAAACCCCCAGACTGTTGTCCATAATAAAAAGAAAAATTGTACATACATCTTGTGTTCCTTGGGGTGATGACTTGTTGATGATATATTGTTGATATATGTTCACATCTAACTGGTTACAAATGACAACAAAGGGTAATGAATAAATGTTGAATGTTAACTAAGAAGTTTTTTGTAAAAGGGAAGATTTGGGAAAAAGAGCCCCACACTTATTCACCCCCTCCCCTCTAAGTGTGGTAGGTGTGTCCAACAATTGGTATCAGAGCGGGCCTTCACTACAAGCCTTAACAAGCTTGAAGGAGATCCATAGACACACAAATGGATGATGAAGTTCCAATCCTTGATGAGGAAAACTATTCTACTTGGAGAATAGAGATGAGATTACATTTGAAGACAATGGGAGCAACCATTTAGAAGGCAGCCATAGGTGGATCAGTTCCGTTGAAGAACAAGTCTAAGTTTGCAGCTCAAAGGGAAGGAAAGAAGAATGATGCATTGGCTCTCAAGACCATTCTTAGTGGACTCTTAAGCCCTATCAAACATAGCATGCTACAATTCACTTCCGCCAAGGATCTATGGCTAAAGCTAGAAGAAACATATCAAAGCAAGAAGGAGAAAGAAGATGTTGAATATCACTCCATCAAGATTATCAAAGGTAAAGAATCTCCAAAAACCCTTGATTGTATTATTTCCAAATGTGATCTTGAAAACATTTCAAGTGAAGATAAAGAATCAAGTAATGATAGTACAAAGGAAGATCTTGAAGACATTTCAAATGAAGGCAAAGAATCATGTGATGGTGTTGGCAAGAAGGAAGATATTGAAGGTAAAGAATCTCCAAAGACTCTTGATTGCAATGATTCAAAGTGTGATGATGTTGAATTTTTCTCAAGTGAAGAAGATGATCTAGAAATAGTTTGTGTAAAGTTTGATGATAGTTATCCCATGGAAAGAATAGAAGAAAATCTATTATAACTTCAAAA
>ML795161.1:330194-342372 GCA_009831015.1 Picea engelmannii
CTATCCATATAGGATATTTTCCCTAACAAGTTCACTTTCCTTCATCTCATTATTCCACAATTAAGCATGGGTTCTCTTACTCCACAAAGCGTCTTCCCGTGAGGGCTTTCACCATAAGGGGACCACTTTGGAGTTCATCCATAGTTACTTCTTATCAACCATGACAAAACAGTAATGAGTCATATTTACATCAAACAATATTGGGTCCATTACCCAAACCTTTGTGCTACGGGGCTTTCTTCAAGCGTTGACATCAATGACAACCAACCTTAATCAACATGGAACACTTCTAGTACATTGGTAGAAGTACCTACTAGCAGGATGATTGGCACATGTTTTATGGATGATTTGGCATACATGTATAGGATTCATCATTTTGTGGTATTGGTGCATGGTGGTGTACATGTTTTGGTACACTCATATATGGCATATGCTTGATGATAATATGTTGTTGGTATTACTTGATTAGCACAAAAAAATGTTATGTGTTTGATACATGGTTATGGTACTTGGTTCATGATGGAGACATATCATGAGTGATATGCACATGGTTGGCACATTGGTAGATGCACATGTTGGAATGTTGATATTTTACTCATGATTATCTATATTTGACATATCTTTTGTTTAATGATGGTTGGTATGGCATGAGTTTGATGCATGAACAGGTCCAAGGATCGTTATATGGTAGCATATTGTTGATCTTGCCGAGAATATAGGGGGAGTCATTCTTCTTCTCATGATTCTAGGAGGAGATATTTATCATACGCATACCTAGAAAAGAGCCCTATATTTGAAGAAAGAGCACAGAGGCATAATTCCATAAGGAGTGATGGTCACAAGGGGAGTATGTTCGATGTATCTTCAGCATTACATCAGAGTGATATCCCTTGTTCAAAAGGGGAGATATTATTCAACGACAACAAGACAGGGGGAGCAACCCCAAGAGGAGAATGGCCCTTTGGCATTGATGTCAAAGGGGGAGAGATAGTCGCATTGATGTGACTATTGATTGGGAGAGATAGTCACATTGACTATTGTTGATATGATTGATGTTTACTAATAGAGAGAGATAGTCATATTGATATGATTGATGACTATTGATGTAGAGCATGCCTTGTCTACATATTTGACATCAATAATCGGTAATTTTTGTTGACATCAATGTTGGTATTGCCATCAATGCCAAAGGGGGAGATTGTTGGATCATGTTGTCATTGATGCCAATGGTTTGATTGATTAATGTCATTGATTGATGTCAAGTGATTGATTGATGTCAAGTGATGGATTGTTTGATAGGCTTGATCGATTGATGATTGATGAACAATGTATATGTATTGTTCTTGATGAGAATGATAGATGTCAAGTGGAAACTAATCGATGAAGATGGATCAATGAGTTGTCATTGATACATGATGCAAGGGTGGATATATGTATAGATGACTCATTATTGTCTTATCATGATTGATAAGGTGCACAAATGGATGAACTCCAAAGTGATCCCCTTATGGTGAAAGCCCTCACGGGAATACGCTTTGCGGATTGAGTTATCCTAGAAGAATGGTTGGGAGGACCCATGCTTGTATGTGGAATAATGAGATGAAGATCAATGAATTTGTTGGTGAAACTATCCTAGATGGATAGTGCTTGTCATGCCATTTCCGGTGGTATGTAGAATGTCACATAACTCCTCACGGTTTGAGAGTTATGGACCTATGAAGTTGAAGGACCCCCATGTGTTGGCTTGAATCCCCAAATAGTCAAAGAAGTCAAAGTGCTCTAAAAGAAGAAATCATTATTTAAATGATAAAGTAAAGTGACAAAGTCAAGATGGATTATTTAAATAATAAAGAAAAGTGAAAAATCAAGAAAGATTATTTAAATGATAAAGTATTGGAGAACTTTCTATTTACAGAAAGTGGTTGACCCTAAAATAAGGAAAATAGGTTAAGTGACCTAGAAATGGGTTAAATGACCTAAAAATGGGTTAAGTGACCTAGAGGATGAAAGTATAAATAAGATGGCTATGGTCTCTTGCACATCTTCCTTTTTGGTGGATCAATGGAGAGCTTCTTGTGAGATTATCTTGTGGAGTATTCTTGGAGAGCTTCTGCTGAGAGCATCTTTGGTATGGATCTCTTGAGCATGATTGAAGATCTATTCTAAGAAAGAGAGTGCGAGGAGGATCTCATGGACACATCAAAGTTTTGGCAATGTCAAATATCTTGACGGAAAAATTCTCGGAGCTTCAAAAACCCTAGTTTCTGAGGTATACGTGGGTTGTCTGTGTATAGGGTGCGTATACATTGAAGGTATACACAGGATGTATGAGGACAAGGTGTGCATAGTGGATAGAATGGTGAAGACTTGTGTTTGAGCTGGTGCCAAGCTCTTGGATGATGAGGCAGGTTCCAAATCTGCATTCTATGGCCTCAGATCTATCACTGAGACACTGGTATGATTACATTATTGTCTTGATGGATACTATTGTTTGATGTGTTGTGAATTCTTAGGGCATTCTTGGTATGGATTCTATGATGTGGTTCAGTTTGGTTGATTTGGTTGATGGAGTGAGCAGTACTCTTTTGATTCAGTGGTGACATGATTGTTGTGGTATACTAGTTGTTTATACATGATTGAGATAACAATCATATTGATTTGTTGTGGAGCATGAACAAGCTACTGGAGAGCTTGGATGTGTTGTGACTGGCTGGTGGGTAGATTGGACAGTCAGAGACAGAAGAGAATGATATATTGTTTGCAAATGATCTGAGTTGATATTGAAGGATAAAACCTAACACCTCAGAAGGTATACGCAGGTTGTTGTATAGACTGGATGCGTACATACACGTGTTGTAGTGAGGCAGGGCGCGTACACACACGGGCTGCACTACTGACAAGTCGCGTACCTGTTGACAGATTGATATCTGTTGAGGATTTTTGCCTCATCTCAATTGGTGCTGAGTATGTAAGATGAGTCTTGAATAATAGATCTGGTGATCTTGTAGAGTTGTACTCTATTCATTTGTTGTTGATAAACCTCTGGATTGATGTCCATAATAAAAAGAAAAATTGTACATACATCTTGTGTTCCTTGTGGTGATGACTTGTTGATGATATGTTGTTGATATATGTTCACATCTAACTAGTTACAAATGATAGGAAAGGGTAATGAATAAATGTTGAATGTTAACTAAGAAGTTTTGTGTAAAAGGGAAGATTTGGGAAAAAGAGCCCCACACTCATTCACCCCCCCCCCCCCCCCCANCCCCCCCCCCCCCCCTCTAAGTTTGGTAGGTGTGTCCAATAGATCAAAAGTATCTCTATGTTTTGACTAGCGTAAAGAAGAGAATCAATATTGCTAAAATAAGAACTAATTCTCATGAGATGCATAGTGAAACTGGGTGTTGGGCAATCCCCAAAACACCATGGCAAGAAAGACTTTGTCATAATTATGACACCAAGAGGGTTGAAGATGAAAAGCAATTTCTCCTAGATTTCCCTGAGTACACCCAAATTATATCTCAATTTCAAAATATTTGTCACAATACTGACCTTCCTAACCTTCTAAGTCATCAAAACATTAGTGATCTTGGAACACTTCTCTTAATTCTTTTCAAGCATTGAAATAACATTTTAAAGAAATACAAGTAATCTCTTACTTTTCTTAAGGTCTGATAGGTTTGTTATCCCCATTTTCTGGATAACTAAGGAGATTATGTCTCAAGGCCCTCAGGTTGCAGATATGGAGTGTCAAGAGACTACATCACTAGCACTATCCTTTTGCACATATGGAGACCCTTCTCTCCACCTGTTGGCACAGGGGCAGACCCAGGGTTCAACGCTCAAGAGAGAACCAACAAAACCCTAACTATCGGCCCTTTCGGCAACACCTGCGAAGCAGATGAAGTCTCACCCAAGGTAGAGGCAAGGGTGGTTTCAGGACTCAAGTGTTTGGAACCTTAGTTGGGACACCGATCTGTGATTATATCTATTACAAGGCACTTAACATAGATCATTCATCTATATTTAACCCTTATGGTACTTCGCAGATGGCACAGAACATTGCAGTGAATACTTAGACTAAATATGATTCAGTACTTAGCCACAAAACATAGATTATATTCAACAGATCAAGCACTAAACATCTTATATATAAGATCTAACATTCATTCTTATATCATAAGCACAGAGCATAACTAGATCTACTTAATCACAACAAGCACTTATCCAAAAGGAAACAACACTTAGGTCAAAGCACATAGCACATTACACAGAGTTACCGTGGTTCACCCCCACCCTAGGGCTACGTCCACAAAGTCTTCTTCTCTATATTATCTTGGTCAAGCAGTTACATCATGGAGCTTCAATGACCCTTACTTCGCACAGGACAGAAGATCTGCGCAACTCGCTAGATCCTTCTTCCTTACACTCAGCACAAAACCACAAAAACTTGCACTTAGCATTCTGATCTCCTTACAATCATGCACAGATCACTTTGCGATACACTTTTGATCACACAGATCCAACTACTAGCACTAAGCCTTTAGCTATACATTTTCACTAAGTTGTCCCCCCTACTTACATTTCCTAAGTATCTATTTATAGATTACAAAATGGGCCTAAACGTGGGTAAACCCACAGGCCGACATCCCTTTCCCTTTACATAAATCCTAAAACCCTAAAAGGTACCTAAAAATAGGTCTTGCTTACTTCGCATTGCGCTCCATCTTTGGCAAGTTGTCGCAGTCCCAAAATGGTCAAATATGACCAAGTATACTTGGTCAAGGGCCAACACCACCACAGAGGTCATATATTTTCAAATGGCATCCACCACACTAGTGGGCTTCTAAGAGGTAGTGGGCCTTGCTCCATGATGTACAAGTCAGTTATTATGGTGAGTATCATTTCAATACTTGATGCATTTGAGTATGTTGTATCTTAGACTTCATTAGATTTCATGACATATGCTTGGACATTATGCCTTTTTCCCTGCTTCACCTTGGTGGTTGATATTGTGCCCTAATAAGAGGTCTTCCTTGGGGATGGGTTTTCTACTAGGAACTCCCTTGAAGAGCCATTGTACCATTCCCGACCATACTTACCACTTTCCATCACTATTTCCTCTCATTTCCTTATATATTGGGATTTTAGGGTGTATTGACCCAAGAAGGGGTTGTCCCTCATTCTATGGGAAGAAGGGATTGAAGACCCAGAGGGATTGTTGTTGGGTAAAAGATAAAATCCTATGTATAAACCTTCTAGATGCTTCTCCCAAGGATCACCCAAGAAAGAAATGAAACGCTTATTTTTTAGAAAAGGGGGACCCACAAGAAATATGCTTATGAATGATTAAAAGATTAGTTGGAGGATAGGAGGTCTCATCACGAGCCGACCTATCATGTTCATGGATATCTAGTGGCATGAAATTATCATCATCTGGTCACCAAGCCATGGTAATGGCTCTCAATTGCATGGCTGACAGAAAGGGGGTCTCATCACGATCCAACCTTCTCATTTTTGCTAGCTATTTGTGGGTGACACTATCATTATCTAGACACCACACCAGGGTAGAGGCCTTAAACTTGTCCTTAAATTATAAAAGTAACAAAGAATGGAAAAACTATGGACTTGGAAAAAGTGCATTGCAAATGAAGGTACCACACACCCTCTAAAAAGTCACCCATGAATGAGAGACTACAACCCCTTGTATGTCATGAACCCCATACCCATTGAGTCTTGACCCTTAACCAATTCACCCACTTTACATGGCTTATAGAGGGATCTATTGGAAACTCCCCTTAACCTAGGGAAATATCTACCCAATAGGACACATCATCAACCCTCCCATATTCAAGCTTGACAAGTCGCCTAATGTCTTTAAGCACATAATTGTTTGACATGGTAATTTATGATGCACATGATTAAGTGGCTCATTTATTGATTTGATTTACTTATCATGATGTTATGACTTGATATCCTTGGAGGGCATGCTTACTTGTCTTTGTAGGACCTAGTTGGTGGACAGATTTGGAAGAACAAGCCTAGCTTGGGCTTCCATGGGGATTGAATCCCATACGTGGATTCCAAAGGCCCGCATGCCAGATGAGATAGATAAAACCTTGAATTCCTAGAAGATGACTTGGATGACATAACCTAGCCCCCACATGCCAAACGTTTTTCCTAGGAGAGGAAAAACGTCACCTTTAGAGGCATGACGTCACCTAGGGGGGCTAGGGTTTGGTGTTGAGGTTGATATGCATTGTGTTGGATTACTGAACTGAGCTCGTTTAACAACTTCGTCGGTGACATTCTTAATAATCCATGCAGCTTCACATAGAAACCAGTGTTGGTCAAGATATTCAGATCCATCTCCTCTAAAGGTGGGTAACCTCATCTCATCTACCATAGATCTTGCTAAGGTTCCTGACTGAGTATGCATTGAACCACTTGTACCAGTGCTCTGAGTGTTCTGATAACTTAGGTTACTCTGGTTACTTAATGTTGTTAAAACAACAGGGGGTGTAATAGCACTTACTTCAGCAATTTGTGTAGTCTCTGAAGTTTCTGACTCTTCTCGGTGAGGTTCTTCAGTCTTCTCTTCTTCTGCCCTTGTGGACTCTGAATGTTCCTCGTTCAACAACTCTTCTTCTTCTCCACTATAGAACCCTTCTTCTTGTGTTGGTTCGTGACTCTGCTCAAACAAGTTCACCAGAGGAACTTCTCTAAAGGTCCTCCCATTGTGCGTGTGTATGATATTTGTGTTGTTGTCACTGTCTGAATTCTTGAACATTAGCTTTTTCAGTCTAACCCACTATTGTATCTTCAATATGTTCTTCTCGTGCAATACCATCTTGATATTCAACTTCAAGAAGTGTAAAAAATTTCCTCTCGGCTCCTTAAAGAAATATCTCTCTACTTGGCTATATGACTCTACTTTGTCAATAGAAAACTCTGTGATATACCCTCCAATGGTACTATCAAACCAGTGATCTACTTCTCTTTCCACGACATTATCAACTCTTTTGACCTTATTGATCAGCGTCGACGTCCAAACCACAGGTGGTATAGATCTGATCTCAAACTGTGTGTCTGCTAATCTGGCCAACCACTCGTATAGCTCCTTATGAATTCCTCCAAAGAAAATCTCATGTATATCAGTAAAGATATACCTTCCCAGCCAGTCTTCTATACTAATATTAGGGTTCTTATTTTGAGCTTCTGCGAAGTCCTTTTCTTGTTCTTCTATCCACTTATGAATCTCTTTCTTCAATGGAAACCACCTTGACATTCCCTCAAGAAGATCCCAGTCCCGGCAACAAAACCATTTGTTGGCACAGGGGAAAACCCAGGGTTCAGCTCTAATAGCGCACCAACAAGCCCTAACTACTGGCCCTTTCGGAAACACTTGCGAAGCATATACAGTCTCACCCAAAGTATCAATAGGGGGTTGCAGGACCCAGATGTCTACAACCAGAGGATATGCAAGTGAAATCAAAGCAACCACACACGGAGATCAGATTATTCTTTCCAAGCATACACCTACTTCACACAGTTATATATCAGATCTAACATACTAATGCATCATCAGAGTAACAGAGAAAAGAACATAGCACCAATCACACACAACAACAGGATATACGTGGTTCACTCTCTCCCTAGGGCTACGCCCACAGAACTGTGATTTATAATATATTAGGTGAAATCTTACAGTTCTATCTGCGCTCTTAGCTTGCAGATCTCTCTCCTTCTGTCTTCTATCTATCTCCCTTCCCTGCGCACCCAGCTGTAGGGTTGATCTTCGCACCCAGATGAATATCTTACAACACATAATTCTCTCACTACACAATACTTCTCTCTCGGTAATAACAACAATCACTCATCATCACATACCCCAACCCATATCAGGTCCTCTTGCCCTTTATTTATACATTACAATAGCTCACTAGCAGCCTTAGGTTGAAGCCTAGGTGTCAAAGCCCTAGATACCAAAACCCTAGGTCAACTTGACCCACATTTTCAGGGCTTCGCCAACCTATCTTTCCTTCCTTTCCGCAAGGTTCTCCAAAGCATCTACTGGTGGTTTTTTCCGCTTGCTGAGTTGTCCATGATCCATCATCCTTGTTGATCTGTTTTCCTCGATCTCCTCGTCCAATGGCTTTCTTTCTCGGACTTTGCTCCATCTTTTATTCTTCTTTAATCACTTTGACTTGATCTCAGTCAACCTTCCTTTCACGCAGTTCGTGTTTCACCTTTTCTTCTGTAATGTTCTCTTTCTTCCATAACCAAGGGCCAACACAATTTATGCCTCCAATCCCTATATGGGAGGATTTCTTATTCCGCACTAACCATAATATAAATCTATCTATGTTAAGGACCCAAGATTCCTCATGCTCCCAAGTTTCAACCAAAAAAATAATATCAATTTCACTTGGGATCCAACTTAATATAGGTCCTTTGTTCCAGGGAAAGCCTGGATAGTTCCAAGAGAGGATCCAAAGTATCCTAATTTTCTATTTATTATTATCATGTTGGTCTCTATCACTAAAAAATAACTTTTATGTTTCTAATTATTGTCCATTTTCCTTCTTTCCTAGCTTCATTTACCTTTTGAATCTCCTTCATTAATTTAGCTTGATCTTTTGGAATAAGACCTTCATTTATAAATATTTTGGACTCTTTTAATAGTTTTATTGAGTATGACATATTTATGAGTATTAAGAGCTTACCATAACATTAATCAAGCTATTTTATGTTAATTATTTTTTCCACCCTTTTTGCTTCCATGAGGCCAGTTGTTTCAATTTAGGATTTATTTTTTAGTCCCTCCTTGATTATTGCTAGTGTATCCTCATCTTTCTATTCTTTTATACCAATAATTATGAGGTTCAAGGCTCTTTTATTATGCTCATTGTCTAACTCTATGATCTTACTCATTTCCTCTTTGATAGGTTTCATATCCAATTTGCATTCCTCTATTTAGTGCCAAATTGTTAATTAATTTTTCTTCTAGCTCTTTAATATGGTCTCTAAGATTACTATTTTCTTAGTCCTCTTCTTCTTGCCTTGATTTTTTTTGTGCTTGGTCTTGGTTTTCTATTTCTTGTACTCTAGCCTCCATTTTCTGCAATTGAGTCTCAAACTCTAATAGTTTATTGTCTATATGTCTCTAAATCTTATCTTCCAAGGATCTAAATTTATTCTCAAGCATTGCTTCTAACTCACTTTGAAGTTGGGATTCTCTCTCTTCTCTAGGTTTGTTTGATGATTCTATACATTTATGCAAAATTTCTAGGGATACTTTGCTAGACCTCTCTTTGATAGATTTTGGAATCAACGATGAATTACTCATATTGAAAAGAAAGGGAAATAAATAAAAAGAGAAATAAATAAATAAATGTGTGCATCTGATTCACTATAGCTTTTGAATAGTCATCCACATGCAATTCACCACATACACCCCCAAAATATTTTCACCACAGTTAAATCACCACATATGCTAGAATATCTGCATAAGTTCATCACCGTAGGGTTTGGATGCTTTAGTATTCACGCAAAATCACCGAATTGGTCTATCGCGGAATCACCAAATTGGTCTATCAAGCAGGTCACAAAAATTCCTTTGAGCATGAATAAGAAGGAAATCACCGCAGAGAATCACAGTATATATTGAGTGTGTCATCACAAAAAAACCCGCAAAGTTTACGCAGAGTTCAGAGTTCACGCAGAGTTCAATAAACCACAACCTAACTACTCTTAAAAGAAACCCCTTGGACATGCTCTGAAAAGAAACCCCTTGGACACTCTCAAAACCAAAGCATAACCTAACTACTTTGAAAAGAAACCCCTTGGACACTCTCAAAACCAAAGCATATTTTGTAGAGTGTCATGTAAAGCATATTCTGTAGAGTGTCATGTGTTGTATCATATTATATTTATGATAGAAACACATTAGATTGAACCAGAGCAAAGTCTCATTATGGAAATTTGTCTTTTTGTGTGGAAATTTGTCTTTTGTGTGAGAGGCAATAATTGTAACCATTTTTGTGAAGGAGATACAAGGCCATGATGATTAAACTATTGATGTTGTGGTGATTAAATTGTTGATGTTGATGTTGTAATGAAGAGGGAGAAAAACACAAGAATCTTTGGAGTTCATGGGGAGTTGTGAAATATGGGTCGTCTTAAAATTGGCCAAAACTCATAAAGGAAAATTCCCCAATACAAGGGTGGAACTCTGACTTTCGTTATAGTTCCAACCAGATTTACAGTCAATTTTGACTAGAAAAGAAAGACGATATAAGTGCCCTTATTCTGCACTCTCCATTCCTTGGAATGGTGATGATTCTTTATGGTGTCAATCAAAGATATGTGGGGACCATGAAGCACCTTACCACTAATTATTATTGGAGAGATGTTATAAAGATGTAGCCTACGTCTACACAAGAACTCATGGTAACCCCCCCGGATGGGATGACACCTAGCGACTGCATGTCAGATGGCGCGTTGGCAGCAAGGGCAGTTAAAGCCCCTCACCTCCAGCACTCTCCTCAACTCACTTGAAATGCCTTGCATTTACTCTGAATAGGGCCTAGAGCATTGGGATAGTCCAACAGCTCTAATGGTGCTTCAATTCTGGTTTATTGGTATTGGTACGATGCCTCCTGCCCGCAACACTTTGGCATTCATGACCTCCATAGCCATCGCCTCACTCATCATCACAGAGGAATTTCCCTGTTATTTCCCTTATCTCTGATTTTCATCCTCAGTTTCTCATTCTCCCCTAGCTGTCAAGCTTTGGATTTCCCAGGCCTCTGCATTTTTATTTCTATCCCTCCCAGACATTTACGGCCTCTCCACTGTAAATTATTCCCCCCATGGGCTTATTTGTGACATGCCTCATGAGAGAGGCAATCCCAAGCACGATCCGACCTACTACAGTCAAGTAAGCAAGCACCGACGCACTGGACCTATCGCTCTCTCTCACTTTTGAGGAAGCAGCCTAGCCCATTCTCCCCATTCTGACCAAAATTTGGGCATGGAAGCCCAAACAGAGTTTCACTCGCTTATTCTAGCGCCCAATTATGGAGGATGCATAGTGGAGGAGGAAATTCCTCCTCACTGGGAGGATATTCCTCATAACTTGCAGGATGTTGGCGGTGAATAGATGACACAAGCAAGAATCGAAATCTCCTTGAATTCCTAGGAGTTGGTCATGACATGATGTCTGGTAGAGGAGGAACTTCCTCCTCTATTGTCGGATTATTGCGAGAACTCTGCCGACCCCAACATGGCAAACCCAGAGATCAAATGAGGGGAATTCTGGAATGAGGACTGTTATCGCTCAGTTTGTAGGATAGGTTTAAGTAGCTTGAAGGCAAGCCTCAAATTGGCGTAACAGGAGATTCCCCACCCACTGTCACCTCGATGGGGAGCTCTTTCTATTCAGGGTGGCTAATCCCAAGGGAGACGTCCCTAGTAATCTGGGGTTCTGAAGGAAAAGGATCAGGGTGTAAGGCTCAAAGGTTGAGGTAAGCTTTCCCTTCACAGATTACTGCCAAAAGGATAGTCAAAGAAGAGATATTTCACTGAAAGAGCACATGTTTGCGAGACAAGGCAAATGAAACTAAAACGTGCATACAGTGATTAGTACTTCAAAACATCAATGACTATCTTTAATACATATGAGAAATAATGAATGTAATTATTGACGAAGTCAATGATTGCAATTAAAGCCAAGACTTATAGTATCACTTCCTCAATAAATACAAAATGATACTTGCATTCAATGTATAAAATCAATCCTTATTTTATCACAATGCAATAAATGTGCTCATACACCAATATTGTTGTTGCGTCACTATGCTACTAGGGTGACGTCAAGCTTGTTCTAGGTTAGTTTTGTTGGGCAAGGAGGTAGACGTTTTGCACACTAAGCCAATGAAAATATGCTACACATCAATGGCAAATTCTAGGTGACAAGATCACAACGTTTTAAGCTAAATAGGAGTTCAAAATAGGTGTGACGTCACTATCTAGTTAGGGTTAGGTTAGCTAGACAAAGAGGTGAACGTTTTGCTGATTGGACCAATGAAATTGCTCAACACCTCTATGGCTATCAAAGGATGACCTAGCCGCAATTTTTAGACCAAACAAAAGTTCAAATAGGGCAAGACGT
>ML795162.1:21584-41345 GCA_009831015.1 Picea engelmannii
GGAATTCTGGGTGTTGTTTGCAAGTTGTGGAACAATAGAAGGGAAATTTTGAGCCCGCCTATTCGGGAACTCGCAATCGAAAAAGTGGGTAAGTATTGAATAGGAAAACGGTCTGTCAGACTCGTTTTTGTTAATGTATTGAAATTTGTAATAGACATCCCATTAGCTGGCAAGATCTTTTCTGCATCTATATCGTGGAATTCTGGGTTTTGTATGTAGGCCGCAGAACAATGCAAGGGACATCTTGAACCCACCTACCTGGTAGGCTGCAACTGAAAAAGTTGGTAAGTATTTGTAATAGATATCCCATTACTTGGCAGGATATTTTCTGCATGTTTCTATACAAGTTGTGTAGGAACAATTATTATGACGGTCTCCTCGAGGCATGGTGAGATGTTAGCATTAAAACTCAATTGTTACATACTTGGAAAGAAGTGCAAAGGGTGCGAGCACAAGAAAAAACGATTAGGAATTGGATATTTCTTGAACCCACCAACCCGACGATCCGCGAAAGAAATTTGAAGAAATGACGAAGTATGGAAAGCGGATGGATGAGCTTCAAAATGGGGTGACAATAGTTCCACAAGAGACGCGAGGACTCGACGGTCAAATTGTATGTCTCAAAATTTTTCAGTGCAAAATGTGTACCACCGAAGAGGGAATAATAGGTTGACTGTAATACGAAAGACAATATGATGTGAGAGTCTGGTTGTAAATTTGTATTGCTGAAGTCAGGGTGTTGTTTGCAGGTTACAGAACAATAGAAGTGTAATCTAGAGACTGCCTACCCGGGAATCTGTGGTCGGAGAAGTGGCTGGGTATGGAATGGGGAAGTAGTCAGTCAGAGTCGCGATATAAAATCATGAGTGCAAATGTGAACCCGCAAGTCCGCCAACCCACATAACTAGACATTTTTAGAAAAACGACTAAGTAACGAGAAAGATAAAGTATAGGGAAAAGAGAAACAAGAATTTGGTTAAGTATAGAAGACAGAAAAGAAGGGTTAATATATTCACATCTATAATAGATATCCCATTTCCTGGAAAGATCTTTTCTGCTTGTTTCTAGAGAAGTTATATACTTATTGCATATACTTGGAAAGAAGTGTGAAGGTGGAGGGTAGAGAAAACAATGACTAGGAATTGGAAATTGTCTGAACCCTCCAACCTGATGATCCGCAGAAGAGATTGCAAGAAATGGCCATGGAAATCGGTTGGACATGCTTTAAAATAGGCTGGCAAGGGTTCCCGAGGAGATGTGAGGCCTCGATGGTCAAATTGTATTGATTGAAACTTTTGAGTGCATACTGTGTAACACAAAAGAGGGGTTGATGTAGGAGTCTGGAAGTTGATGTGTATATCGCGGAAGTTGGGGGGTTGTTTGCAGGTCAAGGAACACTGGAAGTGCACTCCACCTATCTAGGAATCCAGAAGCGAAAAAGTCGGGTAAGTATGGAATTGGAGGTGCGAAAGAGATTCCAAGAAATGGTGAAATATGGAAAGTGGACGCAGGGGCTTCAAAATGGGGTACAATAGTTCCCAAGGAGACATGAGGAACCGAAGGTCAAATTACAGGTCTCAGAACTTTCGTGTGAAAACTATGTATCAAGGAAGGGGGTATGATGTGGGAGTGCGACAATAAATTTGTATATCGTGGAGGTCCGGGTGTTGTTTACAGGTCACAGAACAATGGAAGTGCAATATAGAGCCCGCCTGCCTAGGAATCCGTGATCTAAAAAGTGGCTAGGCATCAAATGGCCAACGGTCGGTCGGAGTTGCGATATAAAAGCACGAGCGCAAATGTGAACCTGTGAGTCGGCTAACACGCGCATTGAGAAATTTTTGGAAAAATGACTAAGTAACGAGAAAGAGAGAGTAGAGGGGAAAAAGAAACATGAATTTGGTTAAGTATAGAAGAGGGAAAATAAGGTCCAATATATTCAAATCTGCAATAGATATTCCATTTCCTGGAAATATATTTTTTGTATGTTTATGGAGAAGTTGTATACATATTGCATATACTTGGAAAGAAATCTGAAAGTAGCAGGCACATGAAACAACAACTAGAAATTGGAAATTTTCTGAGCCCGCGAACTCGACAATCTGAGAAAGAGATGTCAAGAAATGGTAAAGTGTGGAAAGCATTCGAAAAGCTTCAAAATAGGGTGACAAGGGTTCCTGCAAAGATGTAAGGCCCTGACTGTAAAATTGTATATATCAGAGCATTTCAGTGCAAAATGTGTAGCACGGAAGAGGGATGTGGGAGTCCAGAAGTAAATCTGCATATCGCAGAAGCCAAAGTGTTGTTTGCAGGTCACATAACAATGGAAGGTGCAATTTAGACAAAGGGGAAGAGCTCGGTCGGAATTTCCATATAAAAACATGGATGAAAATGTGAATGCGTGAATCCGCCAACCCACGTAGCAAGACATTTTCAGAAAAAACAACAAAGTAACCAAAAAGAGAAAATATAGGGGATAAAAGACTGGGAAAATAGAAAGGCAGAGGACAATTTTCGTAAGTAGGAATTGGTTTCAAAAAATCCCCATTGTTTCAAAACCATAATTTTCTAGTAATTGTCAACAAATGCTTTGTTGAAGATTAGATTTTATTGCAACTTGTGGGAGTAATTGTGTTCTTGATACATTCTTCCATGACTTTAACATATTAACTTAAGCATTAAACTTCTTGCATGATGTGTTGTTAGCATTAAAGCTTAATAATTTCATGTCTAGAAACAAGAATGACGATCTTGCTGCAACATTGTGATTTGGTCTTTCTATGTTCTATCTGCATTACAAATAGAATTGAATGTTGGTTTGAAACTGTCTAAAATTCATTTTTGTTTCCATAAAATCCTGATGGATCGACACAATGCATTGTCATATAATTGTTAAATGCTCCATTTTAGAACAAATTACTTAAGAAAATACAATATCGAAGAACTACGAGACTATCAAACCATGCCAATGGGAAGAGGTGTTAAATTCAGAAAAAAAAGCAACAATTGTTAGGCGGAAATATTATCGTTTAATTCCATTGTAGTACTTGCCCAACTATTTAATTTGTCAATCCGAGGTTCGTAGTCTTACAAAGCACACACACTATATATGCAGGACTGAAGTAGAAGTAATCTAATCTAAATTGATGAAATGAAATTAATCTAGGAAAGCATTGAAAGACTAACTAGGAAAGCATAAAATTAATATAGGAAAACATTGAAAGACTAACTAGGAAAGCATAAAATTAATCTAGGAAAGCAATACAACATGTGAAGAGTTGAATGAAAAAAGACATATGTGAGCTCACACAATATATCAATCTCAAATTATATTATAAGAATCAAATGACAAAGCATGAAAGAATAACAATGAAAGAATCAAAGCTAAGAATCCCCTTCTCCTAATTACAAGACTAAATTATGAATTGCATCCCCCYTCATGAAGAGACAACACTCTCTTATATACATGAGTGTCATAATGATAGATCCACTATTCTCTCAACCACTCTCAACTACTTTCCCATTATGACAAKATATGATCCCTTCAAATCCTCSATACATCTCTCACATATCTTAGATAAGATATGCCAACCAAATCTTCCATGATCTTCTCTCTTTCAAATCTTCAAGTTTGAAGGTGTAATTCGAATTTGAGGATAGGTGGTGTATTTTGACTTTGTTGAAATCTTCAAATATGCCTGCACACATCATCAAAATCATCCAACTTTGATATATAATGAAAATATGTTAATTTCTAATATTTAATCACAAATTCACTTATAATACTGAAATGAATACAATGGAAAATAATAAGGTGAAACCCAAATGTATGTATGGAAATGATATGATAAAAGGTTTATTAGGACCATGAAATGTAAGGAATGGTGAAGGGAAAAGAGGATATAAATGTGACATTTCTGAGTCCTAACAACAACCAAGACTCCAAGATTTTTTTTTAATAGTAAATCCATTAAAAAAAAGAATACTGAGAACTGTATATCCATCCATAGAAATTGGACCGAGTTCTTTGGGCCAAAGCATTGAACTGTTAGGATATTTAGACACTTAGGAATTAGTTAAGATCTACTTGGTCTATTGTGTCGTTAGGTAAAATTTTTTTTTCTAGTGTGTTTCTTTAGTATGCATTAGTATGCATTTGTTGTTAGGAAATTCGATGGTCACAATATGTTCGCGACATAGAGTGATACAATGGTTAATACTCTCCTCGATCTTGATGCCCATTGATCCATGGCTTAACACCCGATTGTTCCATGATCTTTATTTAAAGAGCATGGAGGGTCATTTACCGATGATCGATTGTGAAAAAATCTCTTGTAAAATCTCTCTGTAATCTTTTTCTTTGCATTAATAAACTGCTCCAAGTGGCCGCACTGGCTGGGGTCGTGGATGTTTCCCGTAGGGGTTTTACCACGTGAAAACATTAGTGTGTTGATATTTGATCTGGTTATGTGAGTGGTTACTGAAGTCGTTCGTCCTCTGTTGGAATACCTATGTTTTCGAACATGGTATCAGAGCTTGTTTGAAGACCCTCTCCTGTTGTAGATTAAGATCGTGAAGCCGAGTTGCCTCATCTCCATTTTCTGTCATTTTCATACATTTATGAGATGAGAGGACTATTCCATTACATTCGGAGCACTTGTTTCATTCAAGAACACTTTTCGTTTCACTCGAAAAGGTTTCCATTTTCCCAAGATACGACCATTACAGTCAGATCCAGAGGTATAAAGTTTGAATACACATTTTTTAAATTTTTTGCAGAGAAGTATTTTGGTTTTATTTCAGTTTTGTATTTTTTTATTTTCGGGTTGCTACTCTTTTAGATCTGCGTATTCTCTTTTCTCTGCGTCCTGTGTGATCTCGCCAAATAAAAAACAGATAGGAAAATGTGCATCTTTCGGGTAAGCTAACCGAGATCTAACTCTTGTTGTCATCGAGAAACAAATTTTTTTCCTTATGTGAAAAGAGGTTTTTTTTAGCATGCTCTCCAAGGCCGTCTTCTACAACAACAAAAACAACAACACCCCCAATCATCCTTCTGAACATTACAATATGTTTTTCTAGACCATTTGGTTAAAAGTTGCCTTATTAAGTAAGAGGTCTTGAGTTCAAGTCTCTCTTTTGTTACTTTTTTTGAAAGTTCATGCTAAAACTGTAAAGTGTATTTCACTTCAAGTATAAAAGTGAATCACTATAAGTAGCTTTAACATTTTATTTTAGAGTTATTTATTTTGCATGCATCTTTTCTTTGTAAAAGTGAGCCCCACTTCTCTTTATAAAAGCGGGTCACTTCATAAAGTAACTTACACTACCACGTGGTCCCTTGGTTACCGTTTATACCTTTTTTTAAAAAGGGCATAAATCTCACATCCAAAGTCCATTTTCAGTGCCATTTTTTTTAAAATGCATAACTTTTCGAGCTCTTTCCATTCAAATCATCAGTTTAAGTTTTTAAATCTGTATTATCTGCATATTTAATATGGTTTCTACAAGTAATCTCTTACTTACCAGCACCAACTACTTCCAATGGAAATCCCATATGGAGGATTTATTAAGAAGTAAAGGCTTGTACCAAATTACCTTGGGAAATGAAACATCACCCACTGATGCTGATAAGAAAACCAAATGGGATAATAGGAATGACAAAGCACACTGATTAATCAGAATGTCCATCTCTCCTGATTTAAGGTTCCACCTTCAATCAATTGATAAGCCCAAAGAAGCTTGGGAAAAGATTGAATCTATGTTTGGTAAACACAATATTAGTCGAGCACAATAGTTAGAAAATCAAGTACTAACTTTAAGTCCAAGTGATTTTTCTTGCATTAAAGACTATCTATCTAAGTTTAAAACACTCAGAACTTTATGTGAATAATGTAAGATAAATATAGACGAATATTGTTGCATCTATCTTATTCTTTCTAAGATAGGTAGTACATATTCTATGTTTGTATCTACCTTTTATTCCATGTAAGAGGCTCTAGGGGCAGCTTATCAAAAACCCAGTCTTGAGAACTTTTGTGATGCTTTGATTAGAGAACAAGATAAACTAGTACAACTTGGAGTGATTAGCACTGTAGGTACCTCCAACAAATCCTTAGTTGTCCATCAGAAAGATAAAACCAAGAATCCCAAGAAGCAACATCCTTGCCACAACAACAAGCAATATAAGGGTCCCAAACCCACTCAAACAACTTTTGCTCCTAATGGAGACAAATGAACAAAATATAAAAATAAGAATACTAACAGACATTGCAACTTTTGTGATAAGCATGGTCATGATGAGTCCAAGTATTTCAAGAAGATGGCAGCTTTAGAAGCAACGATGAATAAACACAACATCAATATTGATTCTACTTCTTCTTCTTCTTCTCATGGACATGCACTTTCTGCTTCTAGTTTCTTCTTCAATACAAATTCTACTTCTACTTATACTTCTGATGAGTGGCTTATTGATTCCGGAGCATCCTTTCATATGGCTAAGGATAGAGCCATATTTTCTACTCTAAATGAATGTAACACCAAGCAAATATTTGTTGGTGATGATAGATCTCTTAGTGTTGAAGGATCTAGAACAGTTCAAGTAGAAAATGGCCATTTCAATGATGTATTATGTGTTCCAAGTCTTTCTTGTAACCTTCTATCAGTATATCAAATCACCCATTTAGGTGAAGGTAAAATCATAGAGTTTTCACCTCACCAAGTTGTAATCAAGGATCTAACAGATCCTAAGCATGTTCTTGCAATTGGAATTGTTGATGATATTACCAGGTTGTACAAATTTGACAAATTTGGGTCATCATATTTTTCATCAGTTTTTGTTGCTCATAGAAATGACTTGATCAAAATTTGGCATTAGTGGTTTGGTCATCTAAACTATTGCTCATTACAACAACTATGTAATCAACAAATGGTGACTAGTTTTCCTCTTGTTTCATGTAGAGATGGTGTTTGTGTCGGTTGTGTTCTCGACAAACATCATCGGGACAATTTTGACAAATGTGCCTCTTGGCATGCCTCGGGTCCTTTGCAGCTTGTTCACAGTGATTTGTGTGGTCCACTTTCTTCTCCTTATTTTTATGGGTGCAAGTATTTATTAACTTTCATTGATGACTATTCCAGACGTACTTGGGTTTACTTCTTAAAACTTAAGAGCGAAGTTTTTGACAAGCTTTTGGCCTACAAGGCCCTTGTAGAAAAACAATCTGGACATCAAATTCAAAGGTTAAGAACAAATAATGGAGGTGAATATGTGAACAATAATTTTACAAGTTACTGCACTACACAAGGAATCCAAATGCAACACACTGTTCCATATACACCACAAAAAAGTGGTGTTATTGAGAGAAAGAACCACACATTAAAAGAAATGGCTAATTGCATGATCCAATCTAAGGGATTAAGTCTAAAGTATTGGGTGGAAGCCATCAACTATGCAAATTACATAGTAAATCGCACTCCCACAAAGTCTCTTAAAAATATAACACCGGAAGAAGCTTGGAATAAAATTAAACCAAATGTAAGTCACTTCCGTGTATTTGGCAGTATAGCATGGGCTCACATTCTTGATGAGAAAAGGAAAGCATTGTAACCTAAAAGTGAGAAGTGTATATTTGTTGGTTATTCTAAAGATGTCAAAGGTTATAGAATTCTTCAATCACATTGTAATGAAATTATTATTAGAAGAGATGTTAAATTTGATGAAAATCTCTTGGCCTGCAAGCCTAATTTGGCGTTTGTGCCTTCTTTATCCTGCGAGCCTAATTCGACGGTTGTTCCTTCTTCAGCCTGCAAGCCATCTTCAATGTTTGTGCCTTCTTCTGATCTGGTTTCTTCTTTAGATGATGACAGTGAGGATGAAAATCCGCCTCCACCTACTCACCCTTCTCCAGCTGAGTTCTTGAACCTGAACCATCACCAAATCCACCGCTTCCTAGATGGGTCTGTTCAACACGAGAAGCAGCTGGTGATCTTGTCGGTGATCCTTCAGATCAACGCCAGACGCGTTCATAGTTCCAACAAGCCTCTTCTCTTTTGGCTCAAGTTTCAGAAACTCATGATCCAAAGACATTTGTAGAAGCTTCAGGTCATCCAGATTGGGATACAACAATGAATGAAGAGTATCATTCTTTAATGGAAAATGATACTTGGGATCTTGTACCTCTTCCAAAAGGAATAAAACTTATTAAATGCAAATGGGTATACATAACTAAGTATGCATAAGATGGAAGTGTTGAAAGACACAAGGCTTGGTTAGTTTCCAAAGGATTTTCCCAAGTTGAAGGAATTGACTATAATGAAACCTTTTCCCCTATAGGAAGAAAGAATTCCATCCGTCTTGTTCTTGCCCTTGCAGCCTCACATAAATGGGAGGTCCATCAGTTGGATGTTAAATCTACCTTCTTGCACAGAGGTTTGCAAGAAGAAATATACATGGAAAAACCTCCCGGCTATGTCCATAATGACTCTAGCCTTGTTTTTCGCCTCAAGAAATCTCTTTATGGTCTCAGGCAAGATCCCCGAGCTTAGTATGCCAAAATGGACAACTTTCTTATTGTCACTGGATTTTATAGATTCCATTCTGATCCTAATGTCTATACCAAGAAAGTAGGAAGCCATCTCATAATCCTTGTCCTTTATGTTGATGATCTTATCCTTACTGGTAGTGACTCAAAACTTTTAAACCATGTGAAAACCAACCTTAAGAAGAAATTTGAAATGACAGACTTAGGTTTTTTTCACTATTTCCTTGGCCTCCAAGTTTTGCAAACCAATGAGGGAATTTTTCTTTCCCAGTCTAAGTATGCTTGTGACCTTCTTCATCGCTTTCACATGGACGATTGTAAACCAACCCCTTCTCCCTTCTAGTATGGAGTCAAGCTTATTGTCACTTGTACTTCTCTTGAAGTTGATGCCACCTTGTACTGTCAGTTAGTTGGTAGCCTCTTATACTTGACTCATACCCATCCTAATATTTCCTTTATTGTTGGTCTTGTTGCCTGATATATGCAAATGCCCCATGAAATCCATTGGAAAGAAACTAAAAGGATACTTCTCTATGTTTGTGGTACAGTTCAGTTCGAGATACATTATAGTTCAGGGGGGACTCCTTTATTGGTTGGTTTCACTGATTCAGATTGGGTCGGTGACCTTGATGATCGGAAGTCTATTGCAGGTTATGTTTTTAGCCTTGGTTCAAGACTTGTCATTTGGGCCTGTAAGAAAAAACAGGATATTGCACTTTCTTTAGCAGAAGCAGAGTACTGAGCAACAATAAATGCAAGTCAGGAAGCCCTGTGGCTTCGACAGATCCTTTCAGAGTTTGGATTCCAACACCAACATCCGACCAACCTTTGGTGTGACAATCAGAGTGCTATCAAGCTCACCAAAGACCCAATTCAAAATCAGCGTAGCAAACAAATCGAGATACACATGCACTTCACCAGAAAGCTCATTCATGATCAAGTTATTAAAGTGCTCTTTTTCCCCACAAAAGATCGAGTTCCAGACATTTTCACAAAGTCTCTTACAGAAGCAAATTTTTCTGAACTTCGATCTATGTTAGGAGTTCAGGAAGTTGTCATTAAGGGGGGGCAGGCTTTAATGCCTCCTTCCTTCTCCTATTGTGTCACTATTGTAAATCCTTTAATCCTATCCAAGGTGGTTCTTAAGGGGGGATGTTAGGATATTTAGACACTTAGGAGTTAGTTAAGATCTGCTTGGTCTATTGTGTCGTTAGGTAAAAGTGTGTTTTCTAGTGTTTTTCTTTAGTATGCATTAGTATGCATTTGTAGTTAGGAAATCTGATGGTCACGATATGTTCCCGACATAGAGTGATCTGACGGTTAATACTCTCATCGATTTTAATGACCATTGATCTGTGGCTTAACACCCAATTGGTCCATGATATCTATTTAAAGAGCATGGAGGGTCATTTTCCGATGATCGATTGTGAGAAACTCTCTTATAAAATCTCTCTATAATAATTTTCTTTTCATTAATAAACTCCTCCAAGTGGTCACGTTGGTTGGGGTCGTGGATGTTTCTCCATAGGGGTTTTACCACGTGAAAACATCAGTGTGTTGATCTTTGATCTGGTTATGTGAGTGGTTATTGAAGGTGTTCGTCCTCTGTTGGAATACCTGTGTTGTCAAACATGAACATATTTTCCATAAACACAGGCACAGTATCTGCAACATGCAGGAGCCATCGAGATGCTCTTCAACATGCATACAAAACTGATTACCATGCTTTCTTTTAGGAAATCCTTGCAGTATTCTCCTCGGTGGGTCAATGTTCGGTGCCCCAATCTCAATATCTTGCGGAAGACCTGAGGTGACAAAGAAACAGGAATGTGGTTTCGAAGTGGAATAAATCCTTGGCTTGAAGAAGATGAACAACAGTCTTGCGGTAAAATTGATAGTTCTCACAAGCTTCCCGTGAGGAAGAAGACGAAAAATGTTGTAGGGCAAATAAAATATCCCAAAACTGAAATTTAGGACATAGCAAGAAACCACCTCCTCATAGTCAAAAACATCAGGGACATAGGTTGCATGAGTAATTCCAGAGGCCCAAATTAGTCCATTATGGGTGGAAGGAGATGACTAGTAGGAATATGCCTTGCACTAGTGGGAGTTTTGGTCCTCATTCCGTAAGATTTTAATTGTATATCTAGAGAACATGACAGTGGTCCTGCAATTGAATAATTTTTTGGATTGAAATATATCTCTTGGAACATCACTAGATAATTTTCTTACATTGAAATAATTCCACCCATAATGGACTAATTTGGACCTCTGGAATTTCTAATTTCGAGCTGCAAAGTGGCTATTGCGTTCAACGTTGGTTTCTTTTCTGAAACTTGTTATGGTTGATTTCAATTTGGGCATAGAAGTGGGAACAATGTCTGCATTTCCATCATCCATTTCTCTATTATCGTCCATTAGATAATCTTCTTTCAGTTCGAAATTCATCGCATCAACCTCTGCGCCAGCCATCAATGTAGGTGGGAAGGTTGTCTGATCAGGCAAGGTTGCCTTGGAATTATTTGTCTTGAAATATATCTCTCGGTGCACCAAGGGACCATCTCCTTTTTTTCTCCTGGGCAGAGGGAGATGAGTAGTAAGAATATGCCCTAGAATACTGGAACCTCTGGCCATCATGCCCGAAGGTGTTTACTGTATCTAGACAGAACTGTTGTGGAACTGCTACCATAAGTTAACAATAATTTCTGTTTTCTCCAGATGATGTTTGAAATGAAAATTGGGGAGGGATAATATAACCCTATGCAAATCTTTGTTTAATGCATATCAATGGCACATATTCTCGAGCCTTTCGCTGATCAATGAAAATCTCCAGGGTTTGTGCGTAATGAGTTGTTACCATTAAAGCTTACTAATTGCATATTTATAAAAAAGTGCAAAGGTGGCGGTGATGACGAAGAGCGATTAAGAATTAGATATTCCGAAAAGGTGCCAACCGACCGATGCACGAAAGAGATTGCATCATGTTTGAAATGAATACTTGGAAAGGAATATAACACTCTTCTCTGCAAATCTTGGTTTAATTTATATGAATGAAAAATATTCTTTGGCCTTTCAGACATTAATGACAATCTTAACAGTTTCTGCATGATGAACTAATAGCATTAAAGCTTAATAATTGCATATCTATAAAGAAGTACAATGGTGGCGGGGATGGCGAAGAGCGACTAAGCATTGTACATTTCCTCCACCCGCCAACTTGTGAAACATATTCCAAGAAATGGCCAAGTATGGAAAGTGGTTGGGTGGGCTTCAAAAATAGGGTCACAAGATATACTTAGAAGACATGAGGGACCGATGGTCAAATTGTATATCACAATGACAGATTGTGGCTGCCAATTTGTATATTGTGGAATTTCAGGTGTTGTTTGTACGTAACAGAATAATGGAAGCGCAATGTTGAGAAAGCCTGGCGAGGAACCGATGATGGTAATAGTGGCCAAGTATGCAATGGAAAAGCGGTTGGTCAGACTCATGTTATAAAAGAATTAGATATACTCGGAACAAGGAATATTGACAGGCTTGAAAACAGGGCCACAAGCTCTACTCAGGAGACGTGAGGGCCCAATGGTCAAATTGTATCTACCCCAACTGTTGAATGAAAAATGTGTAATATGGAACATGAGACAATGATGGATTTCAAGGGTCAATTTTTATATTGCGGAATTTTTGGGGTTGTTTGCTTGCTAAAAAGGACCAAGTAAACAAAAAGTGAAAGAAAACGAGATAAAGGGGAATTTGTTTGCTAATTTGTAGATCGCAGAAGTTCAGGTGCTGTTTGCAGGCGACGATACAATGGAAATGCAATGTTGAACCTGCTTATCCAGGAACCCGCGATCCAAAAGTTTTTTCAATATGAAACAGGGAAGCGGTCGATTGAGCTGGTGATATAAAAATAACAGTGGAAATATGAAGACATGAATCCATCAACTCCCGCACCTAGACATTTTCTGAAAAACGAGTAAGTAACTAGAAAGGGAAAGCAGAGGGAAAAAAGAAAGGGGATGGAAATTTTCGGAAGTGGGAATTGGTGTAAGAAATCCCCATTGATGGTCTTAACAGTGACTATAAAGTGCATTAAACATGTGAACAAGTTCTTCAATCAAGGAATAGATACATCGAGCCATGCTTATAGTTTCTAGGATTTGTTTGTATAAGAGAAACGTTGAAAAGCTACAAGAAAATCAATTTTGGGATTTTTAAGTAAAGTTATTGTACTGTTAGCTTCACTGCAAGTATAACAAGGACGGATTTGAATTTTAATGTCATCTCGGTTATATGATAGTTCCATTGGACTTCGCATAGAATATATTATTTTATTTCAAATTATTCAAGGGGATTAATTTTGCTAAGTTCATCGATCAAGGAAAAGTGCTAAAACGAGCCACATACTACATTTGCGTCACAGAGCTTATATTAAAGGGAAACGTATGTCCTCTATAGTCTTTAAGATCATAGAAAAGCTGCAAATATCTTGAATGTATTATTAATTTTCCAGAACGAAGCATACAACGAAGAACCAAGTAAACACCAAATGTATTGAAAGTTGAGGTAGAAGGCAACGCATGAACACAGAAGGCATCAAGCAAGATCCCACATGGTTCCATACAGTAGCACGCATCGACCTTTGCATCAAACAATTTGATATATAAAAAAAATGTATCGTGGCATTGGTTTTCTCTTACATCTGGTATATGTTCCCACGAGAAAATAACCAGGGCCATGGGATATGAACAAAAGTCTACCAAACACAAGACAACACAAAATCAGTGGAGCTTCACCATTGTACGCTAGCTATAACCATACCTCAAAATGGGGATCAAGAAAGTTTTTGATTACTATTTTACCATTAAGCAAGATCACTATGGAAATTTTCTTCTGATAGTGCCATGGTCTATCACTACCAGTTTTAACAATGCCAAATTTCCAATATTATTGGAAATGTCTGATGGTTCTGCACAGAGGAGGAAGATATTTCGACGGTTCAAAGGATGGGCCCAAGTTATTTACAGTTGGATACTTTTTACGGGGTTTGCGCTCATGCTTCCCATTTCTGGAGTGAACAATCTTATGCACGTGTACATCACCAACAACCGCACCTGCCTGTATGAATTCCAATGCCTGAACTCCCCAATCTCTATAGAGAGTTATGAAAATCTCAAGCTCATGTTTCAATCCATGCTGAGTCCTTTTTTTTTTCAATTAGGGCATCGAGAAAATGCAGATACCATACCATAAATGTATAGTTGGAGACCATTTTATTTATTTATTCGGGTACCCAAAAAAAAATGCAGAAATCCTGCCATGGCTATATATTTGGAAAACAATTGTCCAATTTGGGCACCCAAAAACGTGCAAACTCCTCCAACAAAGCCACAACCAGCCACCATTTTTTTTTAATTTGCACACCACAACAAATATGCAAAATTATTACTGGGAGATGCAAAAAAACATCAAAATAACAACAATGATTGCATTTGTAGTTAGATTCTCCTTGTTGTTTCAAGTGCACAAGAAGAGACAAAATGAGATATTTTCATTTCCTTCCAAATCTTGATATGATTTTTTTTTCCTGCCGATAAGCAATATTGCATTGTCCTCATTTAAGGTAAATTTTCTATGTATCTGAAAGTCGTGCAACATGTAGACACTGTTTTCCTTTTTCTGTAGGTATGCTTCATATGACAATTCTGCTAACCTAGGAAGCACATATTGTAACAAAGGTTGTCTAACTGTACAATGTACGATTTTGTTTCCCATGGTTTGGATGGCATTATTGAGGCAATGTCTATATATGTATGGACATTTTTTACTGCGTCGCAAACAATCAATTGTATCATCACTTATGAAAGGAAAAGAAGGAGAAGGAGAGTTGCATTTCACACATATAGGCTCAAAGGGGGTTGAGTATGCATTCTCTACAACCAAAACACCTTCAACCTAGAAACATGAACATAGCAGTTAATATATTGAACAATATAATATACAACTACACGAAAAAAAAAAAAAAATGTAGAAATTTGGTGAAGGCAATTTGTATGAACAAACTGAGGATGAATTTGTAGATGTATACACACAACAGTTGTAGAGCTAGTTAGTTTCTTGAGATCCTGTACTATGTCTGCACACAATTATGTTACAAATGTTGCTTGGGTTGTGCAAAAGATCCTTTCTTTGTTATATTTTTGAAGAACATAAGTGGAAATTTCCCTTTATGCAATTGTTGTTCCATTGACGAAAACAAATTTGAATAGGTGTCAAACAATTGAAACTGCAACATGGAACAATGCAATATTTGTGTAACTTAACCGAGATACATGGAGATGTGAAAGTAAAGGACAAAACTGGATATGGATAACAGTACCATTGCCTTGTTGTTGTTTGACTCTTCATATTTTAAATGGAGAATGTGTTGCTAGCCAAGTTTTCTTGTGAGTGTGACAGTTGCACTAATGGTTCCGATTGGGTAAATATCGTAGCTCTGTGCAAGTTAGCTGATAGTTGTGTTCGGGACAAAACAATATTCTAAAAAAATAGCGGGTATTTTTTCCACATTACTTGTTTCATTGAGTGATACAATTCAATCACAGTCACCACGGTCATATACTGTTTTGGGAAATATATTAAAATTTATAATGGATATTCCATTACCTGGAAATATCTTTTCTGCATGTTTCTGGACAAGCTGTGTAGGAATAGTTAGTGTGACTGTCATCAGGGCCTCCTTGTCTGTCATGTCAGCATGCATAATGGATCTAGTTTTGTTTTCCTTGTCCAAGTAGGTGTTATAGACGACCATTATGTCCCTGATGAACACTTGTCCAGTTCAACAACTGTTCAAGCCCTCTATTGATAGTATCTTGGGTGTTACAAGTTTAGACCTGGTGACATTTTTTGAACAGGAAAAGTAATGTGAATGGTAGTGTGCATTATTTTTTTGTTTTGTTTTTTTCCTGGCATAAATGTACAAGTAGACGCACAGCTTGGATGAACCATGGAGCCAAATTTTTGCAACTAGACCTCTTAGTCTGTAGAACCTACGCTATGTTCAGTGTCTCGCTTGCACTTGTTGATGCTTCTTGTGAACTGCAAAGTATGTGTTGCATATGACATCAACATATTCATCATGCCATAGATGAATAAATAACTGAGGATATTTGTGTTGGACAATTGAGAGGGGGGGTGAATCATTTGTTATCGTGCTTAAACAATTATGCTTCTTTTAAAATCTTTACAAGGCACTCAATGATGATCACAATAATGCAGAGAAATAAACAATGGCACATTCAACATCAATCACATATGTGAGAAACACAGAGACAGATATTTCCCAAGGAAACCCATACAGGGTAAAAACCTCTTCTTCTTTATATGATAAGTATTATTTATATTATTTACATTATCATACATATGAGCACCAACTCATTGTGAGGCTACAACCTCTGTTTTTGCAAGCTGCAACTTGTTGAGAGCACCAACTCTCTTTTTTCTCTAGCACCCACTAGAAGGAAACACCAACTCCCTGGTTTCTCTAGCACCAACTAAAAGGAAGCACCAACTCCCTGGTTTCTCTAGCACCAACTAAAAGGAAGCTACAACTCCCTGGTTTCTCTAGCACCAACTAGAAGGAAGCTACAACTCCCTGTGTTCAAGCACCCACTTGAACCTCTGAGGACACCAGTCCTCCCTAGCACCACCCTACCACCCTGGATTATAAATATGAAATACTGAAACCTATTACAGTGATATAGTGTTCAATAACAACTTACTAGTCTCATCACTTTTCTGCAATATTTTGCTACTAAGTCTTCCTCACTGTCTTCCTGCATGCATCTGTTGCCCATTCTTTTCTTCTACTTTTTGTGCTCTGTGTGCCATTCCCATTCAATGCACCTTTTGTTTCCTGTCCATTTCAGCTACTGCACCACCCCTTTACTTCTTCACACCTGCATTACTTCACCTCAACAACAACAACCTCATCATTTCTCTGTGTCGTGTTCTTATAGCTTCTGTGCACCTTGTGCATGCAATATGCACAATTCTTCTGCATCTCTTCATAGTGAGTGCTCTGTCTGATCATCATTACAACTTCTCAGCTTCTATGGCCATTTTCCCACGCGTTCAACATCACTGGATGTCATGCTGAGATTCCTCAGCCTCTCTGGTAGTCGAGACTCTTCGTCTTCTCTGGCATAGTCGAGCTTATAATTTCTGCTTTAGTTACAAACTTCAACACTCATCCACTTGTCAGACCCTCTAAGAATCATCTTCATTCACAGGAAGAAGCTTGGAGACCCTTCAGCTCCTCTGGCAATCACATAGAGGTCTCTTCGAATCCTTTGGCATAGACCATCAATGGTTTCCAATAGTTAGACTGCGAGGAGAAACATTAGCCCTTCGATCGTGCCCAAAATCCCCTGCACCATTGGATTGACTTCATGTGATCTTGCATTTATTTCGCCAATTCGCATTTCGATATTTTGGGATCCCCGTGGTAAAGATTTTGTTACTCTCCATGTCCCGATCCCTGAAACTCTGAAATGGAGCTTGTCTAAACTATCTCCTTCCTTCATCTTCCGTCGATGTGACCAATGGCTGCGACCACAGGTTGAGCCAAAACATGTTTCACTTTTTGGCATTTCGGGATTTCAACATTCCTATGGTAGAGTTTCTTGACGCTCCATGTCCCGATATCCGAAGCCCCGAAATGGAGTCAGATCAACAGTCCACACTCTAGATGATTCGACGATCTAGATC
This sequence comes from Picea engelmannii, assembly GCA_009831015.1. NCBI lineage: Eukaryota > Viridiplantae > Streptophyta > Pinopsida > Pinales > Pinaceae > Picea > Picea engelmannii. Next base: position 38,903 of record ML795162.1, read on the forward strand.
TCTTCGCAATTTCGCATATCGCGATTTTGGGGTTCGCAAATTTGGGACTCCTATGGTAGGAGTTCTTGACATCTCCATCTCCCGATTTCCAAAACTCTGAAAGGGAGTCTGATCAACAGTCCACACTCTAGATGATTCGACGGTCCAGATCTCTTCGCGATTTCGCATATTGCGATTTCGGGGTTCGTGACTTTGGGACTCCTATAGTAGGAGTTCTTAACATCTCCATCTCCTGATTTTCGAAACTCTGAAGTGATCGGATGACTCACATAACTCCCTGAGATGGAAGGTTGACAAGATTTCAACGTTTCACATTTCGCGATTTCAGGACTCCTATTGTAAAGAACCTTGACATTTCCATCTCTTGATATCCGAAATCTCGATAGCCAAAACTCTGAAATGGAGTTTGACCAATCATATCGGCGTTTCACATTTCGCAATTTCGGGACTCCTGTTGTAAAGATCCTTGACATTTCCATCTCCTGATATCCGAAATCTCGATAGCCAAAACTCCGAAATGGAGTTTGACCAATACTTTGATCTTGTCATTTGATCATTGTTGCGCTGCTGGTCTTCCTAAACTTATTGACTCTGTGTGAGTTGTGCTGCTGGTCTTCCTGAAATTGCTTCTGTTCCTGTTTTTCCATCGATGCCATCAATGACAGGAATAATTTGATCTTCCCATAGGAATAATCTGATCTTGCCATCAATGACAAGAATACTCTACCTATTAAACATGCCAACCATCATACTCTGCCTTCTATCTGAAAACATGCCAAAAATCTCCCCCTTTGGCATTGATGGCAACCCCATGATGCAACTAAACCATTGTAACATCTTGAAATCATCACACTTTCTCCCCCTTTGACATCAATGTCAAAGAAGAGACATGCTCCCCCTGAGATGTTGCAGTAATTTTAGGAGGCATTAGATATTCAAACAATACAAAACTCCCCCTAACAAGATGGACTCTTTTAGGTGTGAGACAAAATGACACCCAGCTTCTGTCAGAGATATTCAAAAGGTGTCTTAGCTAGGGGTTTAGTAAAGATGTCTGCAATTTTTTCTGTGGTTGGAATGTACTGGACCTGAAAAACCTGATTAGTGACCTGCTCTCTCAGAAAATGGTATTTTATGGGAATATGCTTGGTCTTGGAGTGGAATACAGGATTCTTAGACACACTGATGGCACTAGTGTTATCACAATGAATTGGGATCAGTGCAACATATTTTACCTCCAAGTCTGCAAGTGTCTAAATCATCCATAATACCTAAGTGCAACAGGTAGCAGCAGCAATATACTCTGCCTCTGTGGTTGATAAAGAAATGGAACCTTGATTTTTACTAAGCCATGCTAGTAATGAGTCACCCAGGAAGAATGCTCCTCCACTGGTGTTTTTTCTCTCATCAACATAGTTTGCCCAATCTACATCTAAATAAGCAGTTAACTGAAAATTCTGATTTCTGGGATACCACAGACCATAAGTCATTGTTTCTTTCAAATACCTAAATATTCTTTTGATAGCTAGTAAGTGACTTTGTTTAGGTGCAGACTGATATCTTCCAACCATTCCTACAACATGCATTATGTATGGGTGAGATGCTGTGATGTACAACAGGTTGCCTATCATTGACCTATATGAACGCTGATCAACATCAGATGAGTCATCATCCTTGCTTAATTTGCAGCCAGTAACCATAGGTGTGCCCACAGGTTTAGAATCTTCCATTTGAAACCTTTTCAACATTTCTCGTAGATATTTTTCTTGAGAAATGAACATCCCTTCAGACCTCTAAGTAATTTGCAAACCAAGAAAAAATGATAGTTCTCCTATCATGGACATTTCAAACTCAATTCCATGGCAGAATCAAACCATTGTACCAATGGATCCTTATTACATCCGAAGATGATGTCATCCACATAGACCAATACGATGAGGAAATTATTATCCTCTATTTTAATATACAGATTGTTGTCAGTTGTTCCTCTCTTGAACCCTTTGTCTTTAAGATATGTATCTAGTCTGTGATACTAGGCTCGAGGGGCTTGTTTTAACCCATATAAAACTTTCTTCAGCTTGCATACTAAGTCAGGGTTATTAGTCAGTTTGAAACCCTCTGGTTGTTCCATATAGACTTCTTCACTTAAATATCCATTTAGAAAAGCTGACTTGACATCCATTTGATAGACTTTAAACCTTTTATGACAAGCATAGGAAAGAAACATTCTAATAGCTTCTAATCTTGCTACAGGCGCAAATGTTTCATCATAATCCAATCCTTCTATCTGAGCATATCCCTTACAGACTAACCTTGCTTTGTTCCTGACAACTTGTCCTTGCTCATTCAACTTATTCTTAAAGATCCATCTGGAGCCAATGACGTTTTTACCTTCAGGTCTATGAACCATCTCCCACGTATTGTTTTTCTCAATCTGATCAAG